>JAJONR010003580.1:0-96588 GCA_029582245.1 Solanum etuberosum | reverse complement strand
GGCGCCCCCCCCCCCCCCCCCGGAGTTCAGGATAAGCTACAAATCAACCAAATCATTTCCCAGAGAACCAAAAGAATGAAGAAAAGATAAATAAATTCACTTCTTTTCTTTCCTGTCCAGAAATGGGTAAATGACTACTTGAGTGCATTTGAAGCATGCCTCTTCACATTAATAATAATTAGATGTCATCATCTTCTCCTCTTTCCGAGTAATTTTTTTTTAGGGACAGCGGGAAGAGGCATCATATGCACCCCAAGACAGTTAACCAGGCAGTATATCTCACAATGCGTTCCACATAAATAAGAGGTTTGTGAAATAAGGAATTCCTACTTCCATATTATACTAGCATAACTTATCTTTTCTATTAAAGTTAATCCTCACGAACAGCCATCACGTTCCAATAGAAAAATCTTGTTCGAGTTGCATATAGTTCTGCAGGATGTTACAACCAACCTAGCAAGTTCACAAGGAAACCGAACAAATCAATTGAGTGCTCCCTTGTTTTGCACCCGAGGTGTGGCCTAGTGGGACAAGAAACACTAGGTGATTTCTTTGCATCTGCCTAAGCCTTGGTGGGAAAAGTTACCGGATACCTATGCAAGAGGGAGGTAGCAAGTACCCGGTGGAATAGTCCAGGTGCGCCCAAGCTGGCCTGGACATCACATCATAAAAAGAGAAGGAATCAATTGGGTGATCCCTAGTTACACCCGTGAATCTCACTATATATCCATGCTTTAAGCATCTTCTTTCTCTCTCAATAATCTAATTATCTAAGGATTAGAAGTTTCTAGTATCTCCTTGCACTGAGTTGGAAAATAAAAAAATATATAAAGAGACCAAACATAGCTGACACAATCGGTAATCTAACTGTAAGTACCTTTGACGAGCCTCCTTTCGCAGAAAATCCGAACTTCAAAGTCTTCCTCTGATCTTGATCTGCTAGAGCAGTTGCAGTTCTAACCATGGAAGGGGCTGCGATGTTTCCTGCTTCCTCTGGTGTTTGCTGTTCTTGCTGCTTCTTATTGGCAGCCCTAGTATCAGTGAAAGCAAAAACAGATCATCAACAAGAAACACATACCACAATATCTGAAAATAGATGCAGAATGACCTGAATGGGGAATATCATACATTTGGGCGAATTTTGCCATCTCCCTCTCTTGACGCTGCTGTTCTCTTTTCTGCCTATCGTCCCGGCTACTTCCATGCATTTCTCTCATTTCCTTGAAGCGCTATAATAGTAACAGAAAGTTAGATAGCGCTTAATGGAGGAGTGGAATGAAGGTAATAAACATTTTTTTCTGAGGGATAACGATGAAGATAAATCAAAGAACTGGAAAATATTAAGATTTTAAGGAAAACAATTACCTTCCTGTGATTATGATCATACGAACTTAGGTGAGCTTCAAACTCCATTGCTAATTTATATTGCTTGTTGCACAGCTCACAAAAGAAAGTCTTGCGTATTTCCTTCACGTCCGTTTCAATTTTGTGCTCACGTTCTGCTAAAACCTGGATTTTCATAATGTGCAGGAAGCAGGCAGTAGAAGCCACCAGGTAATAAAAACTGCACGAAATTCTCAAGATCTTCCAAAGTTGGTATCCCCTTATATACCATTCCCATCAAAAGACACACATATATGCTATATGCTGCCTTCTGTTATTAGATGTATGTTTCAGGAAAAGTAAAATATCAAACTCAAATAGTCTAGTGCAACATATTTAATAGCTACCCTAAAAGTGTAAATGGCATACCTCCCGTTTTTTGGCAAGTTCTTCAGTCTCCTCAAGTTCAATATCAAGCTTACGTCTTTGAATATTTTCTTCTGCTGTAAAAAAATCATCTTCCTCTTGCTTTCCGATCCCCAACTTTGGGTCTCGCATCCCTGATTTTATTGGCTCAGTAATTCCTAGTCCCCAAAAGGAAGAAATTAACCAAACTAATTAATGTGCATGGATACATTACAGCAAATGTAACTTAAGAAGGTAGAAAGAAATATGTCAAGCAATTTTGAACAAATAAACTTACCTTGCTCATTTTTCCCGAGACCCTTCCCTTTCCAACCCATCTTCTGAAGAAGCCTGAATCCAATGTTAGAGGATGTCAACTGCGTATCTAAAGATGCTTGTTCCACATTTTCCAAGTCTACGTTTTCCGTTGGTCTATGATTAATAGGAAGGCGAAAATCTTCAGCGAGATCCTCTAGAACAGAAGCCTCATCAGCCTATGTTTCAAAAAGTTGAGATGCAACTTTGTTAATTATAATAGCTGAATATCAAGATTTGTCCATGTTAGTAAAACTGCAAAAGTCACGGAACATAGCAGAGTTGAAATAAACCAAAATTCATAAGCATCCTTCGTTCCTTACAAATAAGGTAACTACAAAGGCACCGGTATATTTTCTTACTTCTCTCTACATAAACCAAAAAAAGAAAAAAGGAAAAGGCTTGAGCTGCATTATTATGAGTTCTCCAGATTGCAAAAGAATCTTCATACTATTAGAATCATCCTAAATGAGTTTCTAACTAAGATTGAAGAGAAAGTAATAGGAAAAGCCAATAAAGTGGAAATAAACGAGAGATCCATGATGAATGAAGGAATTAGCCAAGTCACAAAGTAAGAACAATCAGCATTCTAGCTCATACCTCTTCCATTTCTTGCTGGCGTCTATCTCTCATGCCCATATCTGGCCTACTATTGAACCATCTATCATCCATACCTATATGATATCGCTGTTCACACAAGCAAGCAACAAAGTTACTTACCAGTGTACAAAAGAAAGAAATGTTGCACAGAAGTAAACAAAGTGAGAAAGTGGCAAAACTGAACCAAGTCTAGATTCCATATTACCTTTCAACCATGTAATATAAGATCAATCCACGCATTCTATTAGTTAAGCTGCTTTGGTATATCATAGAATGTTTCAACGAAATCATTTTCTAGTGTTATATATAGTTAAAATAAATAATTTCCTCACACAAGTATCTCAACTCATTGCCAACTGAAACAATGATTCAGAATATAGTTTCCTGGTTAAATCATTTTCACTAGACATTTTACGCTAATACTTAATCAATCGGATGGAATAGACCACAAATTAATAAAACAATCAAAATCAGCAAACGGAACATTGCATAACAAAATACTCCTGTAAATTGTAAGATCCCAATGATACACCAGAAACCAAAATCGGAATTCATTTTCAACGATTCATTAGGTTCAGAGGTATGCCGGAATCGGTACATCAGAAAAAAGATAGGACTTTGTTCATATTTTCAACGTCTACAAACAGAAATCGGAGGAAAATAAAGACGAATAACGAGAAGTAATTGGTACCTGATTGAACGAATATCGGTTTCGTAGTTGAGAAGAATCAGTGTTAGCTCCACAATTGTCTGTAATTCAGGATTCAACGTTTGTTTGAGCGAAAGAGAGAGGGCAAGAATCTAGGGTTAAGCTCACCCAATAGGGACACAGTTGCCTCACTTGGGCCTTTGAGATTTTGCCACGTTGTTCATCTCACCGGTGTAATGTTTTCGGGTCGACGACCCGATTCGACCCAAATCCAACACCCGGAAAACAATTCTTTTTTCTTTTAAAATTCTTTAATTTAATGATTCATGAATTCAAGTGTTACACCATGTAAAATAATAAAGGTGGTAGCTGAAATAAGTTTAAAAGACATGTTTGTTTTATTTTAACTTATAAGTGCTTAAAAATATATTTTTTTATTTTATTTAAATATTAAAAAAATATTTTATATTAAAAGCATCTAAAATAAATTAATTCAGACAAACTCTTACTATTCAATTGTTGTTTTTCTTTTCCTCTTCTTGTGTTACTGTTGCGCATAAAAAATGTATAAAGTTACTTGTCAATTCACGCATCGGACATAAAAAAAGAATCAGAAGATTTTAAATTTGATTTATATTTTAATGATATTTTAAATGATATTTTTGAACAAAAGTATATAGTCATTATATTTATTGTAAAATAATACACATGAAATTTCGATTGTTATAAGAAAATGTCCACGAGTTTGGAGGTATCTCTAAAGACAAGTAACTTTTACGTACAATCGTATATTATAATTTATTATTAATGCGACTTCATCTAATTATATTCTGCACTAGAAATAAAAAAAAGAGTAAATTAGCTTTCAAGAATCAAATAAAGCGCGACATACACGACAATTGATAGTTTTAACGAGAATAATCAAAATGAAGTTGGTAGGATGCCCATCTAGAAATTGAATTTTCCAGTGAATTGCACGCAATTCATGCCAAACATGCTAATTACCATTGATATGCGAAAGGTTATACGATTCTTAAAGAAATTTATTAAATTGAAGTGCTAATTAATTAAACTAGAAAAGCTTAAAGCCAAGGTTGATGCCCAATCCTCATTATATTGTGTTGGTGGTGTGGTCCAAAAATTGGCATTTGCATACAAAAGGGGATATTTGTTTATCTACTTTTTTCTTTTGGAGTAAGATTTGTTGTAGGCTTGTAGCTTATAAGGCACAACTCTAATCATTATCTACTTGTATAAAATATGAAAAAGTATCACTTTTTAAGATTAAACAAATAATTATAGATATGAACAAGACCAAATGAGACTGTATGGAAATCCCATAGAGGGATTGATGACCCCTTCTCAAACCTTTAATCATGTAGCAACACTAATCCTTAATGTTACAAGGAATATATGAAAATGAAAATAGCCCCTTCTCTATTACATTCAATTAATACACAATAAAGCTATTTTCAATGTTGGCCTGATTTTGTCCATAAGTTAAGTATGTGGCATCTGTGTTATCAAATTATATGGAAGTGTGTATTCATCTTATTTAAAAGCTAAAACTAGATATTCTCAATCAGGGGCGGAGCTAGCTTATTGATTGTGGGTTCGACCGAACTCACTAGCTTTAACGGCTTTTGTTCGATCGAGGGGCAGAGATAGATATGAGCTGACAGCTTATGTTTTCTGGTATTTTGTATTGGGTGAGATGTACACCGAAAGGAATTGACGCTCAAGCTTTAGCTAGCTCATTGAATATGTACAAAACTACAAATTATAAATTTAGAATCCAATAACATTAAAGAACTAAAATTATGAACTCATAAACTCTAAATCTTGGCTTTTTTTCCTCTGTTAAATCTCAATACTTCTTACGAATAGCTTTTCTTAAGCTCATTCATTACTAGTTTAGAGTTAAGCAACTATATATCAAGCTTAACACATCCGATTAGAGAATACATGATGAAACTAGAGGATTAATTAGTTGTCATTTGAATTCTTAATCACCATATTATGAGAATGAACGCAGAGCTCCCAATACCTAACTATATAAATAATTAAAAATTTAAGAATATAGGCCATCTTTCCTTCTAATTAAAGAACTAATTAATTATCGACACTTGTCACATAAAAACGAAACTCTTGTTTAACTTTTTAGGCAATCTTTTTTGCATCCTAACAAATCCCCACTTTTAACGTTTCTAACACTGATTAGTTAAAAGATTATTCTTTCTTTTTTTCTCATGAAAAGTGAATTTAACTACATAAAAATTATAATAAAGTGATCAAGACAGCAAGAAAACACTAGCTAATTAATTAAGTATAGAAATAACATAGGAAAAGAAAGTGAAATGTAGCAAAAAAAAAGGGTCCGTAGTTAGAAGTACAATTAAAGGGGAATTAAGATGGTGGAAGGACAGGACATTATGATAACAGTGGTTAGGGTTAAAGAAGAATCCTTAAAGCTAGACAGCTTGCAAGCAATTAACGTTTGTAGGGTTCTTAAAAATGTGTTTAAGATTTGTTCTAATTTTTTCAATAATTAAAAGTGTGCTAGCTCTCTACAGCCAATTATGCAATGTATGTATCCAAACATCTAAAAAGTCCCTTTTTGACTCTTTTCCCCCTCTTTACCCTTTATTTTAATTGCTAAGTATTATATATAAATATATCATTAATTAGTTTTCTTCACTTTTCCCTTATTATAATCATACTTCTTATTTCCTCTACATTTCATATTGACAGGTATAGATTCACATCTATCTGGAAATGATATAGCTTGTCAAAATAATGTAGTATATATATATTTATATAAGTGTGTATCTACTTAGTTAGGTATATTATTGACTAGAAAAGGTAAAAATAATAATATAGTATTAATTAAGGAGGACTTTGGTAAAAATATGTAAAAAGTCGTTTGAGTGTTATTGTCTTGTGAAAGTTACATTTGCTTGAATGATTGAAATAAAATTTCTTCTACCTAACACTAAAAGGTATGTTTGTTAATTTAAGCACTAGTTAATTGAACCTTGGATTATAATATCAAATTAGTGTATCCTTCTTTACTTTATATTCTCAGGAAAACGATTTCGACATGATTTGATTTGCTGAAGTGATTTGTATTTAGTAGTTTAAGACAATTCTAGAATTTTCCAAGATCTAGTGCACATTTATTTTGCAGAAATTAGTAATTTGTATATATTCGTGTACTGTCAAATAAACAAACCTACTTTAGTTACTATGGCTAGTCATTCGATATAATAATATTTCACTATAAATGTTCGATTTTCTCCAGAATCATTTTTTCATATGATATAATGCTTCTCTATAACATCATTCTATCTATAATAACAATATCATTCATTATAGTAGTACACTTCTTGTTTACTATTATATAATAGTCATACTCAATATTGTGTGATATTAATATTATTTAGAAAAATATTATGTATTAAAATATTTATGATGATCATCATTAATAATATGCATATAGTAAATTTCAAGTATGAATATCTAAATAGAATGTATTTTAAAATGATGTCCATGAATAATGACCATAACTTCACAAAGAAAGGCTAATTGATATTGCTTTTTTACATTCATACTGCTATTATTTTGATTAAATTGGTTAACAAATACATTCCATCTTCTTGAATCTTAGTACATAAAATTATTAAATTATTTTTTAAAATATCTTTTTATTTCTAACTATTAAATGAGATCTAAACATTAAATATCAATACACATGTAATAAAACCAAACTAAAAAATCATAAAATTTTCAGTCAAATAAATGCCTTTTTAAGTTTGAATATATTGTTTTTAATCGTATACTTCCACACAAGATGTTTTTTTCCGGTAGAAAACCACTCATCTAATGATTGATGACAATTTCTATAATGTAAAAGCAATTTTAAATATAGCATTTATAATTGGCAAGCAAGATCCATAAAGTCGTAGGAAACAGCGTAAAATGAATAAAAGATTCTTTTAAATCATTTTTTTTCTTCTTCTTATTCTAATACACTAATGAATACTTGGTAGAAAAAAAGAAGAAATCGAAAATTGGGAATTGGGAAGCAATAGTTAGGCAATATTGCAGTATGTATAAAGAAGATGCAACCTTTTAATAGGTAAAGAAGACTGAATTTGTCGGACAAGTTTGAATTCAACTTCACTGCTTACCGGTAAAAACGCCCACATAAAGCAAGAATAATTTGACAGAGGGGGGAAAATTCGATAAAGAGGGGTCGTCAATGATTTGTTTGAAAAAGAAAGTGAAATGTCCTTTCAGCGCGACGGAATCAAAATTTTCAAACTTAAGTAATACGAACAAATTCAAAATTTATATTTGCGACTTTAAGTAATTCTTGAACAAGTTTTACTTTAGCTAAATTCAATAATTTATATGTAAATAAAAAGAATTATTTGAATAATATTTTCAAAACCTAATAACTTTAGTTCAAATATTTATTTAAGTTAAAAATTCTGCAATAACGATGACCCACGTCTTCCCTAAATTAGGATGTTTGGGTATCACAAAAAAGAAAAACCATTAAGGATGTTTGGTCAGCTTTTAGAAGCAGCGGTTCTGGTGACTTGTTCTTTTGTCCGATTAGAGTTATTTTAACAGCAAGCATTTTCTCCCTTGTAATTATCACCACCATCAATCAAAATGAACGGTTAGATTAGCATCATAATATTGTACACCCTTAGATCATAACACCCCTTACAACTATAAATTCAATAGAGCCCTTCATTCATTTTCCAAACCAAGTAACACATACTTCACTTCAAATCAAAACAAAACAAAAGAGGAGTGTTAGTTCATATTCATATTTTTTTTCAACAACTTCATATAATTGAATTATGGCAGGAAAGAAGAGGTCTGGATTTTCATTTTTCGGTTTATTTAAATCGAAAAATAGTAGTAGAAGGGAAGATAATTACTCTAGGGATGATTGTGTGAAGGCATACAAAGTATGGCCAAGTGATGAAGATAGAGGTCAATGGGTAGCTGATCCAGGTATTGATAACAAGGCTGCTCTTTTCATCTCTAACAGGACTGCTAAGTGGAGCAGCCCTGAAAGTTAAATTAATTATCAACACAGACGAATTCGAACTCGAACGAAGAAGAAGAAGATTATTGTATTTAATTTCCTCCACATCATTAATCCATATTATCGTCCCACATATTCATTATGTTCCATAAGGTTTAGCTTTTGTATAATTTATTTCTTTGGTTAGTTAGTGAAGTACTCAGTTTGCTCCCCTGTATGTGAATTGCAAATAATATGATGATGAATAATGTAGTGATCAAGATTTGTTTATAATATTCAAAAGCTTTATTATTATTTCATCTCTTCTTGGTTTTCTTCTACTTTTTCTATATATATGCTCAGATTTTATTTTTTATGTTTCGATAATATCCAGTTAAGTTACCCATTGAGTAAAGCTTCTCTTTTGCTGAATTCCCTCTAATTAATTATAAGATCAAATCAACAAATACATGTATCGTTTACATACACTTTGAAGGTTCAAGTATCGTTTAATTATTTTCATAAACCAACTCATGACAGATGATCCTCTAAATTAATTAACTAAGTTTGGTGCATGTAAGTTTTCTCCTATTATTTGTGATACAATATATTTTTCCCATTACCAAAAAATTAGAGCTGAACTAATAATGTTAAGTTAAGTTTCTCTTAATTAAGTCGGTTATATGTAGTTAACCAGCAACATACTTAATTAGTGCCTTCTGTTTTCACTTAAAGTACTATTTCATTAGGCTAAGATGGTAACTATATACCAATAAAATAAATTCGCAAGTTCAATAATAATCCTACTTTTGTTTGTTTTCAATATAGAATTTTGCTAGAGAGGATTTAATTTCTTGTTAAATCTTGAGTAAGATCATTATGATGGGAACTACAACTAAATAAAATCTTCACATCCTAGTATTTTTCATGCACTAGTGCGATAAATTGTTTTTCCTTGAGTTTGTTATTACCCCAAAATGGAGTGATGAATTGATTGTTTAACTGTTGATCTCATGTTCAAATTATCATAATAAAGAACTTAGTTTTACCCCCTCATAGTCCTTCTTCTGGCATACGTAGTGGCTAGTCAGCCTATAATAAGTCTCAAATATTGGATGGTTAAACAAAAAAGATAAATGAAATAAGATTCCTTTATTTGGATGTTTCAATATAATAATGCAACTTAAATCTTGAGAATTTAGAAAGGAGTTTCTTGAACGAAGTAATCAAATTATTAAGTATATTTTTTTTCTTTAAAAAAAAAAAACAAGAAAAAACAGAGTATCAAAGGAGACATTGTTGCAATAATGGTACGGCTTGTCAGTAAGTAAGTTTTCTACATTTAGTGGTATGCATTCAAAGGAAAATTCTTGAGAAGGAAATAAATAGAAAGTGGAATATTAAATGCCCCTTTGATTTTATTTATTTTGAATCCAATAGACCAAATAAACTTCCTTCCAAGAACAAGGGTGGTCATTTCTTGCTGCAATTCTTGGACATGCAATATGCTACAAAAGTACAAATTAAACACAATTTACACCTCGCCTTATATTCTAGTGCAAGAGAAATTTATTTAATTTATCGTACGAGTTTAAATGGACGAACATTGATTAAAACAGAACAAGTTTGGAACACTTTCTCAAATTTAAAATTTTTATAGAATAAAATCACATGATTTGAATTGAATTCACTAAAGTGCATGAGTGATAGCAAGTAATTGACTAAAATGATGGAGAATTCATTTGATACAAGTGAACGTGCAATTTCGACCAATGTTTCTAAGGAAGTGACATTATAGGCTCCATTGTCTTTGGACTTCATGCCCTCAAGAGTATATTGTCATGATTTATTTTTTATATTCCTTTTTTTCTCCTATAATTATTGGATTATTCTCACCATGAATTAATATAGAACAGTACCAACTTGATGAGTTAGGTAGAAACATAAGATGCCTAAGGTCTAAATTGTTCTGTCCAAGTAACATGGCATGAATTTTACCAGAAGTAAATATTCATCACACTCCAAATTACAGGTTAGTGGTAGAATTACTAAACTTCTTATACTTTTTAGATAATAGTTGTGTTTGAGTTAATTTACGTACACCTTAATTTTTTTATATGTACTTACTACTCCGATCTGTAAAGTACCTAGTAACTGTGCCAACTAAGAGTTTAGCAAATATGGAAGAAAATTACCTAGCTATTTTTCGTCTCTGTGTATTTTTGAATCCTAATTAATCTCCCAGGTATGTTAAACCACAGATATATTTTGTGTGATATATATTACTGTTAGAAGATATTTATCTTGAAGTACTAGATAAAATAATTAGAATCATGTTATTCCCTAGATCAGATTCAAGAATCGGCGGAAAGGTGTTTAATCATGAATCCAACTAAGCATAAAAGATAAAGCAAGATTAGGCAAAAATTGTGTCCTTAAACTATGTTTTAGCATATGCTTTTGGAAAATAATTTTATTTTAGGATTTTCTAAGCCCATAGAAGAAAAATAGAGAAGGTGAAAGATCCCATTATTTTTTATCAGAGGTAATTTCATCTCATTTAGGGAGGGCGGAGTTAGAACTTCAGATACAAATTCAATATAATTTAAGATTAATTTATTTTAAATTATGTATTTATATTTAAAATTCCCTTTAATATGCAATAAGTTGGAGCCCAATAAATTCAGATCGCGCATCGTAAGGTTCATTCGGGGTGACACTCCCAACAAGATTTTCTTCGTACCCAGGGTTTCAATCGAAACCTCTGATTAAAAGTGAAGCAGTCCGACCACTGCACCACAAGCCATGCCATGTTGGTGTATCTTTGCTTGTTTGCTACTCCATATATCGTGACTTGTAAGTTGTAATTAACCATTTTGAATAGTATTTGATGTAGAAACTTAGTGGCAGGGGTCACCCAAAGCTAAGAGAGGCTATAAGATACCTCTATAACAGCAAGTACTTTTAGACTTATAATGCTCTCTAGGCTTGTTCTTTAGAATTCTCCATTTTCTACAATAAAGCTGTCATTTATACTCACACAAAGGATGGCCAATTTCTGCTGATCCTTTTCATGAAGGGTCCCTTCATTCTTGTGCTGTCCATTTCAACATTTTGAACCCCACCAATTTTCCACTAAGCAGTTTTCAGGAGTTTCTTTAATATGCACTTTTTTCAAGATTCATAGGGAATTTTTCTTGTGTGGGCATTTGAGTTTCTTAAGAAAAAAGAAAATGAATAAAGTTGAAGGAAAAGGAGGGATTTTTTTGAATTAATTAAGGCTATTTTATTCTTTAGGAGCTATTTTTGTTACTATATGTGTTTATTTTATTTATTTCTATTAATTTGTTCGTACAGAGAATCGCCAACTGCAACTACTTCATTACAGTCTTAAAGTAATCTTCTCATTTTTTTTTATTTTTTTTTTTTAGTTGGTGGGGGTGGCGGGAGACTGGTTTTGGGAAATGGAAAGGAAAATGACTTGTGAGCATTCATCATCCTTACATGTCATGTACACTCTTCGTCGAAAAATTTGAATACACCTAAGCAGTGGCCTAGCCACCCTTATGTCAGGGTGTCTAATTGGACACCCTTCGTCGGAAAATTATACCGTATATACAAGTAAAATGATAAATAAAGTGGCTAAATAACATATTTTAGATACCCTTGACACAACAATATGATGTAGCCTAGTGGTTTCAGGCGCCTTGATAGAGTAAAAACACACGAACTTAAAGTGTTTGTGTGTTTGAATCTCACTAGTTGTAATTTTTTTTTTCACTTTTTAAGAAGAGCAGGTTTACTTTAGCACTTGGACACCTTTGTGAAAATTCTGGCCGTGCCACTGCACCTAAGGACCTCTTCTATCCCTATTGGCTATTCGAAACCACTTCAAAAGGAATATTTATATATTTTTAAGAGAAAAGGAGGAGCAAAGAGCAAGTAAAACATAGGTAGTATAATATTGTTTCACCTTAAATGGTGACTACTTTATAGGAGTAGCTTTTTTATTTTTATATTTTTTGACTGCAGTTTATTCTTCGTTCCTGCACAATACTTTAGCTTTAACTTCTCATAATGTTTGACCAGAAAAGGATTAAACTAGTACTTAATTAAACATAACTAGTCTAAGAGAAATTGAGAAGCAAATAATTGATTATTCTTCAACTCCAGGCAAGATTTAGGTTGAACGAATAAATTTTCATGGATTTGGTTCTAACTTTGAATTCAAGGCCTCCATATACTACTCTATTCCGTTTTAAGTGACTATTTTCTTAGTAGAATGTTCAAAATAAATTTGTGATTTTTGCCGGTTATTAATTCTTTTTGGTTAGTTGTGCCTTTTTATATCAGTGGCAATTTATGAATTTTTTAGACGATGGTCTATAGATTTCTTTGAGCGTTACGAGAAAATGTTAGACTACAAGTTTGAAATTTTATAAGTTATTACAAACGTTAAATGATAGTTTAACATTTTGTATGCTAGATTGAAAATATAAATAAATATTAAACATGAGTCTAATGTTATCTAAAAAGTTAATTTCCCAAGGACTATATTTGTACCATGATAATAAACCCAATATAATCCCGCAAGGACTATATTTATATGTACAACTTTTAATAATTGAGACAAAATCTAAATAATGGCCTAACAGGAGGGCGTGTGCGTAAAGCAGACTTAAGAAGAACGAATTTTTCTATCTTTAAAAATAAATTAACTTTAAATATTCTTTTAATCCATAATACTCCCTCTGTCCAACAATAATTGTCCAATAATACTTGTCCAATTTAGAAAATCAAGAGATAATTTATCTTTTGTGTCTATTTTACCCTTGCTATTAAATATTATTTATCATTTAACACATTTTTCAAAACATTAAATTAAATAAAGTCAAAGGATAATATAGTAATACTACCCCTATTATTTATTATTTTTAAGAAGTGTGTCAAGTCAATAGTGGATAACTATTATTGGACAGATGAGTATAATACTTCTATAATCACACGCACAAATATCTATTCTACTTGTAAAAGACCTTGCATTATATTATCATATTTTGATTTTTCATATATAAATATAACTAATTTATCTCCTTCGTAATTGAAATAACATAACAAAACAAATCACATAAATCAAAATAAATGGAGTAAATTAAAAAGAATGAGAAGACCTAGTAATCACCATTCAATCTACACCCACTAACAAATTGCAAATGTCGACATATATGCCAGTATACATATTATATTACGTTGTATTTAATTATAATTCATTTAGATTCCTCACGCTAATTAAAATCATACTTGTGGAAAAAAAAATGTTGCTCGTGACTGAACGTGTCTTAATGCCTGTGTGTTATTTATATACTGTAAAATGTTACTATTTAATAAAATTTGGATTCCGTATTAAAAATTGCCTTTTACAAAAGGATAATGCTACTAGTATTTGAAATCCACTAGGCACCGGCTTCTAATTTTTTAAGTGAGAATGTTAGTGAAGCTTTAGATTTATTAACATGTGATAATTAAGTATGCTAATATATGAAGTATCATTTTTGTATAAGACCCAGGAAATAATTTACCAAATACACGTTTTTTTTTTTTTGGTTTATATATTTTGGTATAGTGAAGTCTATCTGATTGCACCGGCCAATAGAAAGTATGTAAAGAATCAACTAACCCAAAATGTTTAATTAATGTGATGTTTAAACAATGTCATGGTTTAATTAATCATCAGGATTTATTTATTTTCTTTTAATTCTATCTCTCTCTCAAAAAAAAAAAAATGCCAGCACACTATAGCATGTAAAATTGTATGGGATAGTTGTAATTTAAATATATTCACGTGTGACAAATATTTCATTTTTTTTATGGGCCAAGCGCGTAAAAATACTTTTTGATATGGAGGCGGTGAGATTCGATCATGATGCAACTATCTCAATTCTCATTTTAAAGCTTAAGCTGTTAAAGGGAGAGAACATTTTTAATAGTTAACTATATTCTAGACTTTTATATAAAAAATATATAAGGAATTTATAATATTGGATACAATTGTAAACAAATACAAGCTTATAAAAAGGAGCACATGAATTATGAATACGACCAAGGAACCAAATAATCAACCTCAACTTTTTAGGTATTGATGCAAAGTAATTATGGTAGAAAATTGTGTAAAGCACCGATGAAATAATGTAGATAACTATATAAGCAACCCAATATGCTGTTACATTTTTTCTTTAAAAAAGAAGAAATTTTAATTCCTATAGTTTTAGGAACACATTTGATTTCTTAATTAGCCACACTTGTATAATGACAACGACATGCTTTTATTTGTATCAGTGGTGGCAGTAAAATTAGTATATAAAAACATAATTTGTCTATTATGTCTATTTATTAGTTCATTCACGAATCTATTTCAATCCATCAAATTTTGAATTGATATGTAATTTAAATTGACACATGAAAAATTTTGCAATTTTTTTTTAAAAAAGGATTTTTTTTTAAAATTTGATTTGTCTATATATAACGATAATAAGGAAAAACATATCTAACCAGATATTAAAAAATTTATAAAAGAACAAATAAAATAATTAAAAATTAGTAAGAATTGGGTGGCGGATTGAGCTATGACTTGCATTTTTAGCTCTAGTGACTTTCGGGCGGATCAATTATTCACTTATTTAATAACTTAACCCATTTTTACCTAACAAAATTCAACTCAATCTGCTGATTTATTACTCTAATTTGTAACTTTGTCTACAATTTGTTGAATATGAAATAATAGACTAATATGGGTAGAAAAGAGAGACCTCTGGCTCTATAATATCCAGATCAATGTGCAAATGGAGTTAACAATTTACACTAAACTATTTGCTAACCCTCTTATCACGAGCTGAATTAGAGACATTTCTAACAAATAAAACCCTGCATCAAATAAAAGTGAATAAACACACACACACACCTTGCCTTAAGGAAATTAAAGATCGATATGTTAGGAATTATATAAAGCTTGTATTAGAAGTTTTATAACACACAAATTTAAGAATATTCTTGGAGAATAACTCGTTCTTATCCAGCTTTAATTTGCTGGATACCCCCCTTGGATAAAGAACATTAAATATATTTAGCACGATAATGTTTTCTTTAAAACCTTAAAATAGTATAACAAGTTTATTCTGTAAAGCATAGAATTAAAGTTTTATCTGCTCACATTGAAGTGGTATTAAAGTTTGATATATGCCCAGACATGTCCAATTGTTGGATAAAACATATTTAATGTTAAAGTAGATATGGTTGTTTGACTTTATTTGCATATTATTAGATATTTTCTTAACTCTGTATCCATCATAATCACCAAGATCTCATAATAATGCAAAAGTTATTTTGTGAATGAGATGGCCGTTTTATAAGTTCTCATATATCTTCTACAATAACTTTTAATTAAATCGAATCTTAGTCTCTCACGAGCTAGCTAGTGGACGCACCCTACCCCCACTAATTAAAATCATGCGTCAAACAATCATATACACACACAAACATATGTTGGAAATTAATTAGTAGGAGTGTCTGTAACGACCCAAGTTGCTAGTGACATATTGTCCGATTTGGACCTGAACTTGCATGCACAAGGTCGATTGTGTCATTGCAAGGAAAAATGTTGTAAACCAGCCTGGCTTAATAAGGGTCTATGAAAGGCCTAATCCAAGTCACCTAATTGGAAAAATTAATGTTAGCTAGACGTAAATCCAATATACCTATATATATATATATAAACATGGTAATATGTCGAAGAGCTAATTACAAAATTTTCTAAGTCCTTGTTTCTCCCAATATCTCTTCCAAGTTGGGCTTCTTTATTGAGATTTTGTTAATTATGTCCCCAGTCCAACTTGTTGAATTCTAAGAATAGGTTGTGTGATTAATATTTTTAAGAAGAGTATTCATATTCTCCGTATTGATATATTGGCGCGACAGGCGACACAATGTCGTTGTTGATGCAACGATAAAATATTGGGTATGATCTTGTTGAATAAAGTGATAAATAAAGGAGAATAGTGAATAGTGTGAGATTGATGCATGCAAGTGTTGAATTTGAGAGGAGACAAGTAATAATGGTACGGTGGGTCAGTGTGTAAGCTTTCAATTTAGTGGCTTGCGTTCAAAGGAAGAGGAAAAATAGGGAGCTAGCCACGGAATATGCCCCTTTCGTTTACCTCTTATTCTTTTTTTGGGAATCAATTACACTTTAATTTCTTCCAAGAAGAAGGGTGGTCATTTCTTGTTCCTATTCCTGTGCATGCTACATAGGACACAATTATTGTTTTCTTCCTTCCTAATTAGCAACTAGAATCTTAAATTCATTGTCCTTCGTTATTTCAAAAATATGGTTATTTTTTAAAAAAATTCTTCATGTTTTACCTTGTTCATTGATTACTTAATCCCCAAATCATTTTTCAAGATCTAATACTAAACATCAATTAATATGGACATTATAGTAAAATATTCATACCAATTATTATTTCTTAAGGGCGTGTAAAGTTTAAAATGAACAAGTAAAAGTGAACGAAGAGAGTAGCTTTCTCTTGATGAGAAGATAGATGATCTTGAAAAACCTGAATTAAGGGCGTGTCCGAAAAATGTTTTCCTTGCGATATAATTTTTTGGTAGTTGATAAGTGAAAAAAAAATATTATTCCAAAAATATTTGTCGCCAAACACTATGGGGATGAGGGTGGGGGTTGCGCTAGCTAGGGGATAGGGCTGTTAGTTATTTTATTTTATTTTCAAAGGTTCCCTCAAAGGGCTGTTAGTTATTGAAGGATAGGAAAGAAACAATCAATGTGAAATGTCAATACGGAACTTGTTTTTTTCTATTTCTAACAGGAAAGTTGTTTTTATTCTTTTCAAGAAACTTAACTTATTTTTAAAAAAATAAAAATATTTTCCAAACAATTTAACAAATCAAATTTTAAGAAAAATTGAAAATATTTTTGACAATACCAAACACGCTCTAAATAATTTCTTTCTATGACGACACTATGATATTAGTTGCAAGTGAGAGTGCAAAATCAGGCAATAATGTGACATTAGAGGCTCCCTTGTGTTTGGGCTTGAAGCACTCAACAGGATCTTGCCGCTATTTCTTTAATGTTGTTTTTCGTCCACTAATTATGGGAATTAATATTCTTTCATCCAAAACAGAACGTATGCATATTGCAATTACAAGTGGGGGGAATTCATGTATACTTATTAACTTTGGATAGGTCAAAATAATTTGAAGTGTCATCCACCATTATGAATTAGGATTTAGGTAAAAAATAATAATATCCCATTGTTTTCTAAATCAAGTTTCAAGAATTGGAGAAACGTCTCATGATTTTATTTTTTTTTTATATTACTTCCTCTCTTTCAAAAAGAATGACTCGCTTTCCTTTTTAATCGATTTAAAAAAAGAATGACCTCTTTCATTTTTTGGTAACATTTTAAATTTTAGCTTACCACATGATATGTTTAAGGCCACAAGATTAAAGAAAATTTTTGTACATTTGACATAACTTTAATTTAGGACCATAAGATTCAAAAGTCCTCTTTATTTTCTTAAATTCCGTTCTAAGTCAAACTAGATCATTCTTTTTGAAACAAGGAAGTATTTTTTTTTTTTTTTTTTTGTGAAGTTGTGAATAACTCGTCAACTGAGCTGCAGCCCACGGTCGGCAGACAAAAAGGTGAAAGACTCCGGTATTTACATGTAGAGACACATGTTTGGATTAAAATATACACAATTTGGAAGGGTGATTCATTGGTTCTCTAGTCTCCAGCTCACTCATTTAGATTATGTTAATTCTTGTCACACATCATTTACAATTGATGCAGAAAGATGGTGGCATAATTCACTTAAACCAAAGATACAGGCGGCTAGAAGATACCTCTACAATTATTATACTTTAGACTTTAATTTGCTAGAATTATACTTTTCTGTCTTAATCACCATTCACCACTGACATTGATTGGCCCATTTATATTAATCCCTTTTACGAGGGTCTCTAATTTCTTTTTGTGCTGTTTGAAACTTTGAAGCACACCAAATTCCCCCCTCCATTCAATAATGTAGTTTTAAGGGTTTGTTTTTCAATTTGTCCTTAACAAGTGAGATATGATAGAATGGAGTGTTTCACAAAATTTGAAGCAAAGAAATAAAAAGAAATCTCAGTTATTTTGAGACATCATGGTTCAGGGGTCGATCCCGATAATAAAGAAGAAATTCATAAAAAACTTATATTATTAAAAACAAGTAAAAATTTGAGGGTCAAAATCAATGAACGATTACTTGATGTTCGCCAAAAACTAGACCACGACAACGTCGGAATAAGGTGGATCGGTTTAAGAATATGGTAGTTGTGTCGGTTTGAACCAAGGGACGTCCCTCAGTTCACTTAAATTCAATTAGGACCTGATATCATGATAAAATATTAATCTCATGATAATTAGACTATGTCCATAAGATTTGATTAAAAAAAAGGAATGTACGTAATAGTTTGATGTTTATATTATAAGAATATTTAGTATAATGTACCCTATTAGTTTCTTCATTCCTGTTTCTTGGGTACCCCTCAAGCATGTCTGTAATTGTGAATTTAAAACGTTATGAGAAAAACTTAGGTAAAATTTTCATAACGTTTAACGGGTGTTAAAACAATTTTTTTTAAAGTTTTTCATCCGATGTTAGATGTTCGGTATTTATATTGGGACCTGATAGAATTTTTTTCATACCCAAAATTCACGAATATTGTTAGAATGTATGCGTCCACGAGTAATCACAAGACCAGATCCCCAGACAGAATAAAGTGCGGAAAATAAATAGCTCAAAGTAAATCAGGCACAAGAGTTTTATGTGGAAACCCCCTTGCTCAAGGGAGGTGAAAACCACGACCCATACTCACAGGATTTCAACCCAAACTCCATTTCACTCAAACGGAGCAAAGTTTCAGATTACAAACTCTTGCAACCTAGGAATTAAAACTCTTTAATCCCTCCCCCCTTACTGTAGCAACTCTACTACAAAGGAAACTAAGCAATAACTCTATTGCCACTAAACCAACTAACTCTAGTTGATCTAGACTTTAAGAACCCAACAAGGCTAACTCTAGCCACCAACTCAGATCTCGAAGATATGAGCTAAACAAGCAACAACTCTGCTGCACCCAAACATCAACTAACTCTAGTTGACACTCCTAGGCAACTTTACCCAAGAGAACATCAAAACAATGATGTAAAAAGCTTGACTAAAACGTAGATGATTCGACTAACTAACTTTAGTTAATACGACTCAAACTAAATACTTAGACAAGCAACCGATCTACTATCCTTTATAACTTAGGAGTAGATTTACAATATAAGCACATAAGACACAAAGCTCAAAATGCAACAACGACGCTTCAACACTCCATCATGTCCTTTGTTGAGTATGAGCAGTGTTCTTCCTTGAAGATGGCTTCTTCTTTTTGAGCTTATGAATTTTCAGAAATTCAAAACTTTGTTTGTCAAATGTTAAGTTGTTCTTTGGAGAAGAGACTATATTCAAATGGACACAAACCCCTTGGGGCGACACCATTGGCTGAGAGCCTACTTCTCTAAAAAGACGTGCACCAACCACCTCAGAGTTGACAGCTTTTTGACAGCTGTCTTCTCGTCTTTTTCACGTACGCAGTCTTTCCAGGACCAGGTCCCTTGCAGTGTGTTCTTTGATGCTTGAGTTCTTGAAAAGACTTGCTAGCTCTTTTTTTTTTTTTTGAATGAATAATGTTGTTTGTTTATTGTTGTATATATCAATCACCAACAAGAGTTTTGACCACTGATACAAACAACCTCGTCCGTCCTTTCTATTGATGAAGTACGCTGCACTTTTCACCAACCAACCTGACAAGACAGCTTTACAGTTGTACACCATTTTGAATCTGGACGAAAGCACTCTACCAGGGACCGGATCCCTGCATTTGAGAGGATCATCAAAACACCTAAAATACAACAAATATCGTATCATTCCACCACCACCCTTATCTATGGTTATAACATTAATTGTTTGACCACATTTAGTGGTGACTACACTCTTTTGTTTGTTTACTGTAACTTATTCCTTCTCTGTACATTATTGGCTTAATTCTTGCTTCAAGGGCTTGCCAAAATAAGAATTTAAACTAGTAGTGTAATTTTTACTAAAAACATCTAAACAAAGAGAATATATATATTTAGTTGATTAATATTCTTCAACTCCAAGCAAGAATCAGGTTGAATGAATAATACGCTCTTTCAATTGAATTGGAGCCTCCAGAAGAAACCAGAATTTTCACATAGAGAGAATTTGATCAGTCAATGAGAATCCCTAGACCTGATTATGACACATCCCTTCACTAACAAATTGCACGTTGTTTCCTATAATTAGTAACAACATAAAGTTTGCATGGCTGTCAAAAGGAGTTTTTATTTGGTCAAGAATATTTCATGGGTGACAAAGGCAAATAATTAAAAATACTCAATTCATTTTAAAGTTGTTGGTTCAAAAATGTGTTGAGTAGTGAGTTGGATTGATTAATTTATAATTCAGTTTATTTAAAAGTTGGAATGAATATAGTTTAAATTGATTTATGAAAATCTTTACCAAATTATTTAATTATTTAAAGTAATATAAATAGTTATTTATATATATAAAAATTATTAGGTAATTAAATAAATTAGAAAATATTTAAAATTTTATAAGAGTAGATTGGGCAGGATTATGACTCGTTATATAATCAATTTTGATCCATCACCGTTTTAGCCTAAGTAACATTTGGGGGTTAATGACTTGTACGCACATCAGTTAACTTAAGCCTCAGCTCATCCACACATTTAACCATCCTGATTATAGGTGTCAAATGATGGTCGAATTGAATTTACGCAGGTTAAGATGAGTTGAGTTAATAAAATGGATGGATTATTGACTTATTTAAAAGTCATTTGGACTAAAATGAGTTTTAGACTAAAATGCTGAGTCATAACTTAATCCAATCAATTCTTATTAAATTTCAATTGATATATTTATTCTTTTATAATTTTTTATTGCATAATAAATTTCAATTCTTTATTTTAAGCTTTTAGATAGAGAATTAATTACTATTTGGAGGTTGGATTAGTGGATTGAGAATGATATACTCGTTGTGTTATACTCTTTTATTCCTTTCTAGTCCACAATTTAATTAGGTTCATCAATCGTTCGACAAGTTGGGTGCATAAACTTAATTAGTCTAATTTTAACACCACTGAGAAATTAATACTGTTTATGGAATATTAGATATTTTTTTCTTAGTGACAAATAGCTCAGTCTAGCTAGAATAAGGTTCTAATTTCTAAATGTCATTAATTTGACCATCTCACTTGCACTACTTAAATAAGAGGAATGTGTTGGAGAGGGACTAATGATATTTTGTAAAGAGTGGATTGGAATGACATAATATAACACTGTTTGATTAACAAAGTATTTTATTTTATTTTATTTTTGATCAGTTGTTTCTTAAAATTTACAAAAATATCATTGTGTGTAATATTATCTTCTTATAAACTTTTAAGGACACATAAGAAAATAATGGGTTTGGAATAAAATTTTATTTTACGTTAATAATTTATTATGTCTGTATTTTACTTTCGAGAGATCGAAATCTTGGTAATTTTCTACTTCCTTGTGACTTTCTATTTCTATATGTCACTCGGAACGAATTAAGATTAACGCTGGTTTGAACAAGAATTTGTGCCTACATATCTTATAATAATTTTATAAAAGTGTATTCTGCATTAAAACGTGTCACTAGGCAATTTAGTCGTGAAGTTATTAATAGTAGTACCACCCAGTCGAGAATATTAATTTAATTTACATATATAAGTACTTTTATATAACAAGCGCCTGTCAAAACACATTTTTATTTATTTATATGGTAAATACAATCTATCTGAGCACCAGAAATTAAAAAAAAAAACATGTAATAAAAATCATATCCATCGTGGTAGATTGAGAAAATAAAAACGACACCAGAAAAGAAGTAGCAAGCAGAAAATAAATCTAAGGATAGTAATTATTAGGCCACACATTAGCATTATGATTATCATTAAAATTGGGCAAAATCATGTCATCTGCATGTCCATAACCAATACTTGTGTTGCTGTTCATCCAATCAGTAAACCACTCTGTTTGTGTCCTCTGCATCGGATCCAATCCCAATTCCACCACAGCAGGCTTTTGCGATGCCGCTGCAGAGGAAGTCGAAGCCCCCTTTTTAACTGCCTCAATCCTCTTATAAACCTCCTTCAAATTCTGATCTATTACCCATCCAAGATCATTCAAATCTCCCAAATTCAAATTCTGAAGCCCTTTTCCAGTCAACCCCTGATACATAACTTCAGTCATTTCCTTCTCTCTGTTTTCCTTGCTCTGTTTCTTCAATTGATCACTCGCTTTAGCAATCCTCTGCCTTATGAAACTCTCTTGATTAACCATCTTTTTGCTCTGTTCCATCTCAGGCATCCTTTTAAACTCCGCAAGCACACGTTGAGCTCCCATGGTGTTTGGCCATACTTCTGGTGAAGTGTCATAAGGGCTATAAATAATAGCACAAGCATCAATCCCACAAAGGGTGCTCAATTCACTCACCTTCTTCATCAGACCCTTCTTCCTTTTCTTGAATGTTGCTTTTCTTGCCGAGTCATTAGTGATGAAGGCTAATTTTACTTTCTTTCTTGTCATTTTTTTTTTTTTTGGCTTTCTTGGATGCAACAAATATGCAAACAAAGGTGAAAAAATATGGTAGATGTAGAGTTCTGTGTTCTTTAGTTTCTTGGAATGGGCATCTTATATACAAATATGAAGATGTTTCACTAATTAATATGGAAGATTTTGTATTTATTTGCATATCTGGAAGATGAATTGATGATCAAACATATTTGGAAAAAATTTAGTGCCCAAATATTTTCAATTTTGATTGCCAATACAATTTTTTTTGTTCCACCTGACCAGGGGTGGAGTTATAGTGTCACAAGGGGTTTATACGTGTTTCTTACGTAGAAAGAAAAAAGAGAAAACAAATAAATAATTACTAATTTTCCTGCAACCATATCTGATATAGAAGCATAAAAGATGAGTAAAATAAGATTGTTAATATCATTTTTTAGTGGAATTGTAGTTTAAAAGTTGTATTTTAAAATTAACTCTAATAATTTGGTTATTATTTATTTCATAATAAAAAATCATTAGTTGAAATTTGTCATGACTTATTCATAGACTTTAATTCTATTTAACAAAAAAGTGTGATATGTTCAATTTTCACATATCTTACGGACCATATGATGCATGTAAACATTTTAATGAATGAGTTGTATAAAAGGTAACTATGGTAAGCTTTAAAATCAAATTATAACGGTCATCCTACGAGATCTCCTGTAGTCATTAGATACATCATACATGGACAAAAGTGAATTTGGAAATTAATAGATAAATCATAAATTCCAAACACTAAATTTTTTTCTTATTAGAGGTCATGATTTTTATAGACAAATAGTAAGTTATAATCAATGTATGGAAGATATATACAGTATGACGACGTGAATTTCATATGTTGAAAATGAGAAAAAAAAGTGAAGATAGAGTAAAATTTTAATAATAAACCCCCCTCCAATTTATATATAACTTTCACAACTTTTAAAAAATTATACTCATTAAACTATTTACATTTTCATTTGTCATGTATTTCTCTCTTTGCAACTGTTACTTTAATATTTTCTTTTATCAATGCTGTGTATTACACTAGTCAAATTAGTAGAATAAATTATGTTTCTAATCAAATTTCATTATATGTAGTCATATGATGTATTTCTCTCTTTGCAACTGTTAGTTTAATTTTTTCTTTTATCAATGATATGAATTACAAAAGTCAAATTAGTAAGATAAATAATATTATCTAATCAAATACCATTTTATGTGGTAATTAGGGGTAGTTACAACCAATTTAACAAAAACAACTTTAAAAGGCCATACACATATACAATAGAACAAAACTATATGAGGTTTTAAACACTAATTTTGAACAAGTTCATGGGCCTGAATGAAACCTCGTAAAATAAAGGGAGCGAAATATCAAAACGAATTTTATTTTTTTTAATTTTTAAGAATCACATAGTGTAAGAGTGAAATTACCTCATATTCCTATATTTTTTCTAATTACATAAATCTCATGTTTTTAAGACCATCCGAATACATAACTAATTGGGCGGAAACATTATTGTTGATACATCAGACGGTCCGTCTGTTGCGCATAATAAGGGGAGAAATTTGAAAATCAAATTCAGATCCCGTAAGTTACGCTTTTCAATTTCTAATTACTGTCAGATCCAAAACAATTGAAAATTTCAATTTCAATTTTTTTCTCCCTGTTTTTCGTTCAACCAATTTTAATAGCGAAAATGGATTAACATCCAGATTAGTTTTTTTTTTCTTCAAGAAAGAAGACGAGGGTGATTATAAGCCAGATGGAAAGGCAATGTTTGCAGTTCAAGGGTTGAGTGCAGCTATGACTAGTGGAGTGTCTACATTAATGACAATGCCACTCGACACTGTGAAAACAAGGTTACAGGTATTAGATGATGATTGTTGTAGTAGTAGTTCATTCAGTAGCCAAAAAATTCATAAAATATATAATAAATATTTCAATTTTGCTGAGGCATTCAGGAATTTGGAAAAAGCGGAGTTAGTTATGAATGATACAAAAGTAAAGGAATCGTCGTTGGTGAAAATATTTCATTCATGAACTTAATTTCAGCCATTGCAGCAAAATTGAATATTGATGCATTAAGAAAATAATTTGAGATCTGATACATTGTATAAGGTAATTCTTCTCCATTGATTATTAGGAATGATATGTGAGTAAGGTTATACGTCGAGGTGAAGAAACATGAGGTTGGATACCTCACTTGAAAATCTGATACATTACGTTGTTGCTACATCCGGCGAAATTATGTGTGTCGAAGGTTCAGTAAAAATACTAAAACTCTTGATGTGGATATGTAAGTCATGATACATTAGTAGTAAACGAAGAGTGTGTATTATAATTTTGTGAGTTATGGTGTAATCATTATTTTGTATCTGATTGTATATGATACATGTAAAAAAAGAATTAACAATTGAGTTGTATCAGATACATTTATATAACGAACGTGTGTGTATGACTGATTTGTATAAAATGTATCAGGTTAATATTATGTATCTGGTAGACAATATTAATAATGTAACAATTAAGATGTATAAAGTACTTGTTGTGATCAAGAAAAAATGTGGATGGTATATTACTATGTATCCGTATTGAAGTTTTTGTGAATCACTGAATGATGTGGTATGTCATATAATGTATCATTGACTTTTTTAATGTTTGCAGGTTGTTCATTTTTTCAGTTTATGAAGCTAGAAGAAGATACATTATTTGCCTTGAGCGAAAAAAATATAATTGTGGGAGATTTTAACTAGACGAGATACCTTGCGCACACGCAATTGCTGTTTTAAAAAGAAAGAATGTTACAATTATGAGTATCGCTCTTTAATATGAAAAAAATTTCATCTTTGTGTGCCAATGGTGTATCTGATAAATAATTTGTGAAATGTTGTGTTTAATAAAATCAAATTTGAATGTATCACATTCTAATAAAGAGTTTTTGTGTATATGATACATAAGTGTTTACTATATATACATTGTTGTGACTCATATCTAGTGTATCCTATACATTATGTCATAACTAATGAGTTCTTTATAATGACATTTGAATCAAAAGAGTTATGAATCTGATACTTATCTTTATGACATCTAATTGTATAATGTGAATGTTTTAGGTATCAGATGATGTGTTGTGTATCATATTCACTATAATGAAAACACAAAATATAAGAATTTACATGATATAATTAAGAACAAAATATATTCAAATTTAGGGATAATATGAAACAATTTTTAGAGTAACACTCTAAACTTAAGTAAGATTGTCTTAAACAGAAAAAAAAACAAAACATCAAAGATGTGTCTATTCTTTGTACATAATCACTATTCGAAATTAACCAAATCATCTTGTTGCGGTGGAGTGAAGCGACTCTTGGGCTTTGGATGATCATCTTTATCGCTGACATAACGTGACTTTGCCTTTTCAGTACCTTATCTCCATAATAATGCTCCATATCTTATGCGGAGATAATGAGCTCGGAAGCCATTTGATGGGATGTTGATTTCGTTACTGAGGAACTCAGCAAAGGCAGCTCAAAAAGTAAATCATCATGAGAAACATGCCAAGTTAATCATATGATACATAATTGTAACTATAAAGTATCTTAATGTTTAGTTGATACATAATGATAAAAAATAGTAACTGATACTCAATACAAATTGATGATCTATAAAATCTGACAGATATTTATATCTAATACTAAATGCCCACTAGTTGAACATGATACAAAAATTGTCCAACACTTAAACATGATACAAATGATGGAGTACAGTTAAATTAGTAACTTGCAATGTATCTTATGTATGTATTTGATACGTTTTAGTAAACTTTGTGTATCTGATACACACTGAATAGTGCAGGTTTTGAATGATACAACAATGAACACTATTTTTGTATCAATAACTACACATAATTAAAACAATTCCACACATGATACAAAGATGCCCGTCAATATTGAACATTATTTTTGTATCAATAATTTCAGAAAATTACAACAACTCCTCAAATAATGAACAAAATTAGGATTTAGTGTATCAACTAATTATACTTAAATATTGATACATTACAATATGAAACGTTATTTTTTTCATTAATGTATCATTATTCGATTAACTAACTATAACAGATTCAACAATTGATAAAAAAAGATTGACATACTAAACTTAGGTAAGGATGGTCGAGAAATTGCAGGAGCAAATTTTCGACCCCTTTTTTGGGGGTTTTAACAACCTGTGCTTTTGAAGATGAATGACCATCCTTCTTTAACTTCTCAATGTTTACCTTCGTCATTACTAAAGGATCAGACAATTTTTAGATCTATTTTCAGCCCAACCAATATCAAAATAATAAAAAACATGACCAATGTTAGATTCGAACCCGACCTCCGATAGCAGACAGATTTGACTGTCGTATTCTGATCTGAACAGGCGTCGGTAGCCATTGAAACAACACTCTGATTGCTCAAAAGAGGGGATATGGGCAGTTGAAGTTGTCGAGAGAAATTGTTTTGACAGGAAAGAGACTGATTTCGAATTTCCAACGTAATGGAGCAATTAACTGAAAAAATCATGATAATAAAAATTGGGAGAGATTTGTGGAGTGAAATCAGGAAGTGATAAACATGAGTTTGGGAGTGGGGAGTTATGTATTGATTTTGGGAGTAAAATAAACGGATTTTGAATTTTTTTAGAAATAGTAGGGAATAATGGAAATTATGAAAAATAAAGGTGTGTATATAGGTAATTTATCCAAAAAAAAAATTATACATAGTTAGAAACCTTTGCCCTTACAAGTTACAAGAATGTATTACAAAAACAAACAAGGGAGATTTGATTTGCTTTTACATTTCAAATAATCTCGGCATAAATTGCTCTCCAATCAAAGCAGCCCAAAATAATTAACGTCCATATGATAACGATATGGGCTAGTTCAGTCTGGGCCTTAAGCCTAAGCCTAAGCCTGTTGCTCACTGGGTAGGATCATACCATATTTTTCACTAGTTTTTCCGCCATTTTCAGAGTTGGTATAAAACCCTAAACCAAGAAATTTCAGTTCAAAATTTCAAATTTCTTGCAGAAACAGTAGATCAACGCACCAATTTTGTCGTAGAAAAAGGTTATTTTCTCTTTTAACGTAGTATTCATTTTTATTTGTTTTCTGTGAAGAGTGTTTTTAATTATCATTTCTCATATAATTTACGAATTTCCGTTTTTGTGGTGTTGATGATGCAGAGAACGAGCCAATGAAAGCCAAGATTTTGCGTATCCTTTTGTTATCATGTCACTGATTTGAAATGTTTAAATGAAGGATACGGTATGTATGTTGGTTGAGCAGATAATTAGTGCAGTGAATTATAGCAACTGTTACTAAATCATTTCTGATATGAAAGCTTATTTTTTGTCTAAATATGTAATTACTGATTGGATATGGCTTATCTTGTGATCTTAGGATTTTAATATCATTGATTTCTGAATTTTGTTGGAGAATGTAGAGCCATTGAACTCCACCGCAAATCTACTTTAATTTGTGTTTCATCGATTGTTTCACTAAGGTACAGAAGTGCATATTCTGATTTTCTTAAGTAAATGGAGGGTAAGTCTAATGTTGCAAGTTTGTTAGTTTCTTTGACTGAAGGATATGTTGGCATATTTCCTTGAGAATTGGCTATATCAGTATATCATGAAGTTTCCCTTAACTTGTTCTATTGGGTGTTTTGCTGGGATATCGAATAGAGTATGTCCTCTTCATGGCATTTGGTATTTTAATTGTTGTCGGACTTAAGACTACATGGCGTGGTTACTTCATCTTACTTTTGTTACTTCCTCGTGCATTGCAGATGGCATGCGGTTTCTTCATGGACATGGGATGCTCAGGATGAAACTTGTGGTATATGTAGGATGGCTTTTGATGGTTGCTGTCCTGATTGCAAACTCCCTGGTGATGATTGTCCACTAAGTAAGCCTGTTTATCTCTCCTAATAGTTTTCTCAGGCATATAAGATACTGGATCACCATTCACATGTAAACCTAGTATATCTGTATATCCAATGAGTTGCACCAATTCATATATGTTTACTGGATGAAATATTATGTTTTGTAGATTGCATATTGGTATTGCCTTATATGTCTGTACATTGTCTGAAAGTATTTGTACTTTCAACTTTGAGAAACATTGTTGATGCAATTGGTGAATAATTCAAGCATCAGAATATTATGGTTCCTAGACTTTGCATTTGTGCCTATCAATTGAGGCCATAAGCCAGCTAGACTATCTTGCTAAGAGAAAAAGAAAATGTAATTGTGCATTCATCATTTCTTTGACAAAACGGGAAAATTACCCCTGCATTAGTTTTCAAGGTTTACATATTTCTACATTGATGTTACTCATGAACACAAGGAGAGCTACAAACTGTTCCTTGACAATATTTGCAGTCCTTCATAGTTAGTTTTAATTCGTTTGATTTGGTGTAAGGTAAAATTTCTTAGATGCATAGTAGGTGTGTTACTGAAAACTGCATCTAACATGCTAACAGTTATAAGAGTATCTTTTGTCCAAGTAACATTGTTAGCAGCTGTACCAGAGAACTTTTCAATTGAAACTTGTGATACATCTGGAGGCTGGAGCTGTCCAATTATCCTCCATTGCAAAAGAGACTTTCTCAAGACAAGTTCTCCCTCTGTTGAATTTGTGGTTAACAGAAGTGAACCTTCTAAAACATAGGTTTAGAAAGAGACTCTGAAGGTAATTGTTAATATAGGGTGTGTTATAACAGCTAACTGAGTATTTTAATCAAATATTTTCACCATAAGCTGTCAACTAAAAGATACTACAAACACTTGTCACGGATGTTGTATTCTTTGAGAATCAGTATTAACATATTATGCATCTTCTTGATGCTTTTAATATTAACTCTTACTTCATCAAAAAACCCAAACATATTATGTGTCTCTGTGTTACAGAGCATTTCAGCGGCTTGACTATATCTTGCTATGACTAGTTCATATTACTGGCTCAATTTTGGATATAGATTGTTAACTATCCATTTGGTTTTCCCTAGTAGTAAGACGTTTGTGATATTGAATCTATTTGTATCATGCTTCTTCCCATGAAGACTAATGTCTATCTACTCTGATGGAAGCTTGAATAATCACACTGTTTCACCATCAGCCAACAACAACCTTTATGCACAATTATGCATGTTAGAAGAGATAAAATTTGGGTTTAGGAATGAGGATAGGCTTCAAGTGCTGGTATTGACTTGTATAAGTTCCCGTAAAGCAGGAGTTTTCAGAAAATCACAATTTCTCAATAGTTTCCACAAAAAAATTCTTATTCTCTCCTTGTTTGGATTTGTAATTTCCTTGAAGTTGGATAAGAAAAAGAAAAAGAAAAGAAAAAGTAAGAATAAATTATGGTGGTTATTCATGGAATAAAAGTATAAAACCTACTTCCTCTGTTAGTTTTTTTAATCCTGCTAGCAAGACGACCAATCCTAATGGCCTTGGTTTATGGAAGAGAAGAGATGGGGATACAGGGCTAGACAGTTCCTTTTTATTCCTTTGTAAGTTCAGTGGTGAAGACGTCTGGCTTTTCTCCAAATAGGTTTTAGTTATGACCTTTTGACCATCCAGTGTGACTCGGAAAGGATATAGTATGGTGTAGACTTACTTATAGGGTTAATAAAAGAAAACAGATGTGTCAACTAGGTCTAACTTGAGACCTTTTGGCCTTTAAGTTATTTGGCAAAAGCTACAGTATTGGAGCAGAGCTTCTTATAGGGTGAATAACAAGAAGACGGAAAATTCAACTAAGTTTAAGTTGTGACCTCTTGGCCGTAGTTTACCTTCCAAACATTAAACTACAATATGACATTTCCATTCCTACACAAGTTGTTCACAGTAGCCTTAATAAAGTAAAAAAAGGATAGAGAAGTGATATATGTAACAAGAATTCTAGACACTAGTTTATATACACAAGAACAGGCAGAAGTTCTGTCTTGAAGTAATCTCCTCTCTATGGGCAATTTCTTGAAGAGCATAGGCACTTTATTCTTTCTGTATCTGGACTGCTTCTCAATGAGCCGATAGGTATCAGCATGAAACTTGAAGGGGTATTATGTCGAAATGGGGCCTTTATACACCCACCTGTCAGGCAAAGTAAAAAAAAGGAATTAGATACTCTTCATATATAGTAGAGTATATTGTTTGAACTCTAGAATATCTTCTAAGCAAATTGAGAGAATCTTCAAGCTGTTTGATCTTAGTTGAATGCTCCTCCAAACTAAAATGACAGAATTATCTTTTACCCTTTTTCTATTTGGCAGTGGAAAGGATGAAATTTAAGAACAATTACCATAGGAAAGGAAGACCATTTGGTGAGGAGTTGAGGGCCCAAAAAGCATAGAGAATACCAGGTATCCACCCAAGGAGAGTCAGCAAAATACAGATGAAGAATTCAACCTGTTTCCAGCACAGAAAAGAAAATTTTCAGAGACCATGTGAAATCTGCACGATCTTTATACAAAATTTCCAATGTGTTAGAAGAAAAAGTAAAATTTTTACTTTCATTTGCATTGTACACTCACAAATCCTTAGCCCTGGCCACCCTTGAACCCCAAAAAGGAAAAAAAAAGAGGAGGAAAAGGTAGTCTCTAGTACCTCTCTAAGCCTCTAGAAGGCTGGTGGTATAAAAGAGGATGAAGCATGCCCAGCCAAGCCGAATTTGGGAGTGGAAAATCTATCAGATGCCATGTTTTTACAGGCAATATTCAAGTTTTCGCCTGCAGTAGTTTTAAGTTAACTGGAAGGAAGCCTTTTATTAAGTTGGTTTATGCATTTAAAGTAATCGAACTAGTGAATTTGATTACTGAATGTCCAAAGCAAAAAATAAAAATAAAAAGTTACTGTAATATGTTATCAAGAAGAGAAAGTAGGGAGAAGGGAGTAGTACCTTGCAACCGAACTTGCGGTAAGCAACAAGGGAGTAGTACCTTGCAACCGAACTTGCGGTAAGCAACAAGGGGAGGCAAGATGATTGCCAATAAAATGTCTACGCATGTCATTTTGCTGTCTTCCATTTTCCCCTCTTCTTCTTCTCTGTTTCTTAACAACTTATTATAAAATGCTAATTAAACTCCAGATTTAGGAATGTCAGTGGATTTTGAAAATTAGGAGGAAGTGGTTGCCCTATATATATAAAATGAGAACAGTGACATTTGATTTTTTGCAATATGGATTGGGTTCATAAATTTGATGTGGATAGTATTGACATGACTTTTGTGGAATCTGGCCCCCTTTTTTTAAAGGCTTATAATGCTTTGATAGTTACTTGTCTTTGACTCTTTGCAGTATGGGGTGCTTGCAACCATGCATTTCATCTTCATTGTATTTTGAAGTGGGTGAATTCTCAATCTGCTCAAGCACATTGTCCCATGTGTCGTCGTGAATGGCAGTTTAAAGAATGAACAAAGGTTACGTGCATCTTTTGCTCATGATTGTGGCAGTAGGAAGGAATGAAGTGTCTTTGTGTGTGATACTATGATATTCTAGCGATAATAGCTGAGCTGATATGTGCTCATCCCCATTTACAATTATTAATTTAAGCCTTTAAGGCCTAGAATAGATGGTGTATTTTATCAGACTTGGAAGCAGGTGCAGATATTCTATTAGCCATTTATCCCAAAAGTCTTCAATACATCAATTGCCAGCCATTGCTTGAGAAGAAAAGGACATAACGGATGTTTATTTCTGGTCCAAAGTAGGTTGCCTGTCATTATAAATTTGGCTCCTTACGACAGCCTCCTCTACCCCATTTGTGCCCACTTGAAATTGGTAAACAAGCATCTATCGACTCTTAACATATTAGTGCCTTGTGACTCCTTTGGTCATGTACATGAATTATCAGGAACGTGCGGGCATGGGCCTAGACGTAACTGGCATAGGGACAATGCTTCGTTTGTGATTTTTGGGATATATCTTCAACTCAGTTGTAATATATTGTGAATTGAAAATATCTTGAGGTGTTTGGAAATATGATTTCCCAATTCTGGCGTTCCCTCTTTCCATGTTTTTACCTTTTTTCGAAATATATCAGTAAAATCCCATTAATCTTATGTATGTTTTATTGATTTGCATGTGCAATTCCTTGTTGTGAACTTTTTAACCTGTGATCGATATATGCTTTAGTGGTTGTGATAGGCATATGTCTGTTTCATATTTCAAATCCGTTGTCCCAAAATACATTATAATATCATTTTGATTTGAAATAGAATTCTGTCCATTATAGTAAAGGAAATCAGTTGTGTAAGAGTCTTATTTGCTTCTTTTATCTTTTGTGGATAACCCAAAGTTAGGAATATGAAAGAGAAAATCAGTGATTAATGAGAATCCAAAGCTTAGTTATTGGTGTATGGCAAAGTAAAATGATTTAGACATAGCACCACCACTTGTCGCTTGCTACTTTGATGATGATTGATATGTGACTGCTGTTTTGTCCCCATTTGTGTTTTCTCTTTGTAAAAAGAGAAAATTATGACCCCATTAAAAAATTAAGTAGTAGCAATAATCATCATAAGGTTGGTTTTTGGATAAAATCGGACACGTACCAACCCAATATATAGATATAATAATAAAATAGTGTTATAAACTGATGCCAGCTGTAACACAATCAACATAATCCAATAAAATACAGAGTGGAAGTTACATAACAATCCCAAATGACTCACAATAGTAACACGATATTATGTGTTCATCAAACAATCTATCCACAAGAGAAAATAACCAAAAGCCAAGAATAAAGCTAGATACTCCATTAGCGCAAATGAAGATACTTAGTAGTAATATGGTCTTCAAATATCCACCTGTCAAACAAGGGGGAAAAAAAGGGAATTGGATACTCTTTCTATATAATACTATTATATTGTATGAAAAATATCTTCTAAGCAAATTAAGAGAATCTTAAAGCAAATTATATCTTATTTGAATACTTTTCCAAACCAAGAAAATAAACTAAAGAGTAATGAAAATTGAGGAAAAAATTACCATATGATGATCACTTGGTGAGGACCCAAATAGCATAGATGATGCCAGGTAGCCACCCAAAGAGAGTCAGCAAAACACAGATCCAGAACTCCACCTGTTTTGTTTTCCCCAACACACACAAAATATACATTAAAATTGCACAATATTTCAAATATCTTTATAAGTACAAACCTATGATAAGTAGAAAAAATTTAGGGAAATTGTGTGCAGTAACATATGAATTTAAATTAATCAGAGTAGTGAACTCGAAAAAAAGTAAATTTAAGAGGAGTAGAACCTGGCAGTTAAACTTGAGGAATACACCAAGAGGAGGCAAGATGATGGCCAGAAGAATGTCTATGCATGTCATAGTACTGTCTCCCATTTTTCTCTTCTTCTTCTGATGATAATCAGATGCTAATTAAACAATATGTATTTTGATAAAAACAGGAGGAAGTTGTGGCACTATATATAGGCAGATAAGTATCTGGAGGGTTAGTTTCGTCTTTAATCGCGTTTGCTTCATTATAACTGCTTTGCCTTTAAAAACTTTTTTGGGATTAATACGAATAGAATTTGCACAGCTCATCCCCATTTAGCGAGACACGTGGCAAAAGAGCTGTAATGGGAGGGATGGACTACTGTTTTCATCCTCTCCATCACATGGGAAGTTGGCCTTCTCATTAAAGGGGATGTTTGGTACCAGGAATAATAATTTCCGAATAAAATTTAGCATGGGTTTTGGTTAAAAGTATTAATTAGTTTCGTGATTATTTTTTTCGTAATTTACATGAAATTAGTTATCCCACTAATAACTTAATTTGTTTGCATTGTTGCTTGAGATGACTTTTGATGGTTTTAGTCCAGATTGCAAGCTCCCTTGGGACGATTATCCGCTAAGTAAGCCTATTTGTTTATGCTACTTTTGTCTAAATTGTAATTCACCATTCACATGAGTTGTCCCTCAAAATTTACAGTAGCATTCTGTATTATATCAAACTACATCTAGGCTTTTTCATTGTTAAGTAAATTGTATTCATATTGCGCCTTCTTCCATTTGTTTCATTGATGTGGTAGCTTTATATCGGTTCACAAACACGGGTTTAGTTTTTGTTTTTGTATTTAAAAGATAAATGGTGGATAAGAGACTAAGAATCGTCCCTTCGGAAATATGCAACAAAATTAGAACGATACATTACCCACCAGACAATAACATATAAAGCAAAAAATGATTCAAATTTGAAGGAACAATAATAAACATTTAAGAATTGATAGTTTTGTCTTCCCTTCAATTGACTCCCTAAGACAAGTGTGGGGATGGCAATGGGGCGTGGGGCAGGGCGGTGTGGGTTGAGTTTAATCTGTAAAAAAAAATTAATCCGTTCCGTCTTGCATAATATTTTTTTTTCATGTTCAATCCGCCCCTCATAGACCCTCTTTGCATGAACTCGCCCCGCATAATTTTCTTAATATTTTCTTTTTCTAGTTAAGTTTGATACTAAAAATAAAATTTTAAAATAAATTTATTTTTTCATAAAGTTGTATTAATTTAATAGAATAGTAACTTAATTTTTTTTTTTTAGAGGTTAATTGGGAAATATATAAGAAATTGAATTATTTTTTACTGAACCATTTTCATTTACTATCTTAAATATTTTAGTCGCTTTAAAGAAATTATCTTAATAAATAATGTTCTATCACTCTTATAACATGTAAAAAATTAAAATTAAGTTTAAATACACATAAAATCGCATATACCCGCAACCTGCTTCGTCTCGCATTAGTTTTTAAAAAAAACACTTCAACCCGCCTCACTTCCCACCTCCCGCACATCCTTAAACTTGCTCCACCCGCATAACTTTTAACCCGTATCCGCCCCGCTCCATTGCTATCCTAGGCACGCGTGGACACTAGCCAGTCAGCAATCACAATTTGGTCACGAAATTGCGTTAATTATTTGTTTAAATGAGAAGAAAGCACATGTATAATTGGATACATCTGCCGACAGACACTGCTAATATTGCCAACTTGGATACCTAATTTGGATTTGATCTCTATTATTATTCCCTCCGTTTTATATTACTCGAGCCTATTGATTTGACATATCTCTCAATAAAATTTAAATTAAAAGTGTATTTTATTAAACTAAACTTATCAACCATGTAGTCTTGGAATACTACTTTATGTAGTTATAATATGTAATAAAATCCTCTTGATTTGTTAAAATAAACCAGTAAAATTAAACATATATTTTATCTAAAATAAACCAGTAAAATTAAACATATATATGTATTTTTAATCTTAAAGAAAAGCACCACCATTGTCGCTTACTACTTTGATGATGAAACTGATTGTGACTGCATGCAAATTGTCTATTGTCCTCACTCCCCACATTTCTTTTCTTTCTTTAATTTATTATAAGATGAAAAAAGAAAATTGAGTATCACCATAGTACAGGTGGTGGTTGATAATCATCATAAGATTTTGTAGATAAAATCAAACACGTCTATTGAAATATCCTACCTACCAAACACCAGTAGTTAGACTTCACAAGCAACGTGTATAAGCCACATGTTAAAAAGAGAAACCATAGTAAAATAGTACTGACAATTATTGGTATATTCAATTAAAATAACAGAATGGAAGTACACAACCAACACATTCTATTCAAATTTCTCTGATGGAATACACAAGAGAGAATAGTAGCCAATAAAGACAAAGGAGGGGATAAACTTAGAAAAAATACATCCAAGAATAAATAAAACAACAGCTAGATAATACTCCATTAAGGGGAAATAAAGTGACTTAGTAATGGGCTTCATCACATATTCACCTGTCAAATCAAAAAAAAAAAAAAGTAAAAAGGGGAATCAGATACTTTTCAGAAATTGTAAGCAAATTGAGAGAATTTTCAAGGTGTTTGATCTTATATGAATATTCCTCCAAATTAAAATGACAGGTTTATGTTGTACCTTTTTCTCTAGAGGAGATGATCACTTGGTCAGGACCCAAACAGCATAGACAATACCAGGTAACCATCCAAAAAGAGTCAACAAAACACAGATCCAGAACTCCACCTGTTTTGTTTTCCCAACACAAAAACAAAAAATTTCAGTGTTTTTATCTAAGTAGTAGAAAATTAACTCCGATCGTGGCTAGAAGATGCTATGTAATCAGCTTTACGCTTTGGTGGACAAAATTATTCATGTATTAATGAAAAGTAACAAAGGACACCAAACATAACGTTACTAAATTAAAAGAAGGGGTACCTTGCAGCCAAACTTGAGGAAAACACCAAGAGGAGGCAAGATGATTGCCAAAAGAATGTCTACAAATGTCATTGTGCTGTCTCCCATTTTTCTATTCTTCTGATGATGATAATTAAACAACAGATTTAGGAATGTCGCTTAATTTTGAAATTATGAGGAATTGGTTGCCCTATATATAGGCTGATCGGTATATCTCTGTCGATGGGCTAATTCGGTATTTTCACTTCGGTTCCTTAAACGCGTTTACTTCATCAATTGTATTAACGGTTTTTAATTTTCCTTTTGAGGGGGTGAAGACGAATTCGATTTGTACAGCTCATATAATTTAGTGGTGCCACTTGGCAAGATGCTGTCATGTGGGACCATTATCTACTTTGCACACTAGTAGTATTTCCTCTTTCTTAGGGTCATTTAGTAGGCGTTTGGCCATGCGATACTATATCACGATATTAAAATCAACATTTGGACATACAATTCTACGCTGATTTCATCTCATGATTCCACGTCATGAAATGTTATTCCATATTCTCCATATCATGATTTGAAATGTTTTTAATACAAAAATTGATCCACAAGTTTATATTTTGTTAAAACAAATCCACATTTATATCTACCTAACTATTTATTTCATAGGTAAATAAAATTTATAATCACATCATTTCTTTTTTAAAATTTATTATTCTCACCACATATAGTCACTTTAACTCACACCAACCGATTGTTGAGTAATAAATTTGTTCTCTTCATTTACTCCAAAACCTAATTTATTACTTCTACCGTTTTGTATTTATTACAACTCAAAGTAACAATGTTTGTTCGTCTTCTCGGTCACATGATCGAGAAATGCAAATTCAACGTGAGGGAATTGTCCGTACTACGTGGGAGGATTATATTAAAGACTAGTACACTACAATTAATGTTCAATTTTTTTTTATTGAATTAAAGTTAGATAAAACAATTACTTAAGTGGAGAACAAATAGCTTTGTAATAATTTATTATGCAGTTTTATAATTTTTTGTTTATTTGGTAAGATTAAATAAATAATTGGGGCTATTTTAATAGTTTTACAACTTATGAGATTCTTATGTTTATGAGAAAATATACAACACAAAAATTTCATATCACATGTCCAAACAAAACTTCAATTTCATCTCATAATTCCATATTATGATATCATATCATGATACCATATCGCATGGCCAAACGGACCTTAATGTCCTACTGCACCCATGGTTTGGTTTGTTTCATCTTGGAAAATCACAAGCAATTAATACTCTACATGAAAAACATTGCAAATTACTCTTTCATGTTAACCACTACTGTATTTGAAGAATAAGAGTATAATTTAGAAATAGAAGGGAGAACATAAGTAATTTTTGCTCTATTAGACTAGTAATAGTGACCTATTTAATTATTTGAGATGAGAAACTGCATAAGTGTTTGATTGCAGCGCTATGAATTACTTAGGATCAGCTTGCGAATTTGTGGCACTATAATAAAATCATTTTTTATTTATTATTTTTTAAGCGATATTTCAAAGTGTGATAATTACAAGGGAAATATTTTCTTTCTTGGAGTTAAATAAAGAACCAATGCAACTGAATATCTTTGGCTCCGATTTTAATGACGAATATTGACGGTCAAAATGAATTTGGGACTTGAATTTGAGTCTAAATTGAAAAGATACCATATATTTTAATTGAAACATGTTCCAATTTTTAAATAAAGAAAAAAGTAAAATGCCGTTGGACAATTTTAATCAATTCTCTAAATAAACAATTGGAAAATTCATCCCCCCCCCCCCCCCCTCGAGATTCTGGGTTCAAATTTAAATTTTAAACTTGTGGTGCTTACACGCATTTGATAATTGAAAGGGCCCTTTTGGTCTAAACTTTGGTGATAACTAATATGTTCAAAACTATTAAGTATTTCTCACCGTTTTTATTTTTTATAGCAAAAAAGTTTAGCCCTTTACATATTTGGAAAATCAGAAAAAAATTGAGTTAATGTCTAGTAAAGTTATTAAACTTTATTTTGCATTAATAAAATCACTCAGTTTAGGCCTTTATATCAATAAAATCACTCAACAAATTTATCATAAAAAAGAAATTTGACACGACAAAATAATTTTCTTTTTATAGCATGTAAATATGAATTTCACAAATAAATAAAATTTTAAAACCCATTAAAACTTTTTAACGGATATAATTTTTTTAACTACGTAGTCATTAAATAAAAGTGCATAATTCTGCGGCCAAGTTTGATTAAATTATTATAAATAAAAAAAGATATGTTTTTTTTAATGATATAATTTCCTTTTTTTATGTGGATCAATTTGAACGTATTACTCCAGTAAAACAACGACACTAATTAATTGTTTATCTAATTTACAAGTATATTTTATTGATATCAAACAAATATTTTTAAAACGTATGCGGTACTTCATTTTTATCATACACCTATCATGATATATTGCAAAATTTAAATACATAATAATCTTATAATAGTTATTTTACGAATTAAGTTTGTCCATAAAAACTTCTTAATAAATTTTTATTTTTATTTATTTTTGGGGTTCATATTTATATACTATTATTTTGCCATGTCAAATTTGTTTTTAATGAAAAATTTACTAGACAAATTCTCAAAGTTGAGTGATCCTTTTGAGATATTAGCTGGAAAAAAAATTCTATGATGACGATATTTTCCGAAAGATCATTTTCTTGGCCAATTGTTCATTTTCATTAACATTTCTGTTACATTAGTCATTGTCTAACATTTCTGACCAATTTGCTTACCAAATAAAGAAGAAAATCATCTACCAGCAACATTTGACAATATCTAGAAAAGGTTCTCCACATGGTCAACTAGCTGTAAGAACCAAATTGTCGAAACTTGAAATAAAAGGCTGATGGAAAAACAACTCATACAGATCAGAATAAGAAAAAAGTTGATGGAAAGAAGATTGTTAATTGTTTGTTTTATCATTTTTATATTTTTCTTCCACAAATTAAGCAGCTTTCCTTAAAGCCGGGGGGGTCCTTGGTAATTAAGTTGCTCTATCGAAGAGAAATCAAAGTTTCAAATTTAAAACTTGTCCCACAATTAATCTGGATTTTATCAAACATGAAACATTGCAAGTGCCCGATTGTCAAGGATTAAATAAGTGATAATAAAATGTGTCTTTTTAACATATTAAGCTTTTAGATGAAATGCTCGTAAATTTCACATGGGAAAATAATTTAGATCCGGCTGTTGAGATTATAATTAAATAATAAAAATTATGCGCTCTCTAATAGCTTAAACTTTTTAGATAAGATGGTCACAAAATTAAACAATAAACGAGTGTATACGTAATTTTATCATTCCTCTAAATTCAAATCAAGTCAATTTTGGAAAAAAACAATTTATATAACTCAAATTTTTTAGCTTACGACAATAGATACATAGAATAAAAATACCTAACTCTGATTTCCTTTTGTTGTTTCCACCAAAATGAAGATATTTCTCCACCTCATAAAATAAAATATTTATTTTTCTTGAAATATAATCGTGTACAAGTGATTTTTATTTTTTCATACCATTCCTAATATTGTGCTCTGTCTTTTTTCGTTTTGGCACATTCAAATTGACAGCGATATGATATTCAAATTTTCTTGGCAGGAAACGTAATATTTTACAGAAAAAGATTATGATAAATAAAGAATGAGTAAGAAAACTGGTATTAGTTGGGGGCACGTGACATGTTAATTAGTAATTTATATGAGCCGTCACCCCATGTGTGCCAGATAAGTGCCAGACAGATAATTTCCAGAATCTTAATTTGCTAATACAATGTTACTTATTACATCAGTTATATCATACATGTTTTATTGGAGCTGAATCTCCTATCGTATTAGTAATTATTAAAAATGTATTATTGGAGCTGAATCACCTCTCGTCTTCTCAATGCAAGTAATATGAGTTTCCTTATTTAGTTAAAAAGGAACGGAGGGAGTAACATGAAAGTATATGAAGAAGGTCTACGTTTTACGCAACATCAAACTTATAATCCGTTGCCTAACAATTACAATACCATGTGAACACTATGGCCTGCACCACTCAACAATTGTCATTTTTACTTGTCACACAATAATAAATATAAAATATAAAAATAACAAGTTCAACGTTTTAACTTTTAATAAATAACTATAATTAATAATAAAAATTAAATGATATATTATCTCTTGATTTTCTAATCTGAAAAAATATGAAGATTTTTAATACATAGGACAGAAGGTGTATATATTAATTGGAGTGGCATGCACATGAATGTTTCTTGTATTAATGAAACTTTCAAACATTAATATTAATGAAACAAAGTCAACTCTAACTTAAATAGGAGTAGTAAGCTTAGCATATGCATTAATCATTAATGGTGTTTCTTGTAAGCATTTTTTTGGGGCTGTCTACATCTATCAAGCTGATCACCGACCATTTTGTCATCATAAACTTTTATTTTTGTTATGTCAGAATAATGTTAAACAATAACATCATAAGCCATTTGAAAAGCAACTACTTTTTTCGTTAAATTTTTCAAAGTTAAAACTAGAAATCTATTTGGTGGATTGAGTTAATTTGTACATATTTTTTTTCCAGTGTCATCAATTCCCAATTGTTTTGAAATCGCAACAATGGCATCTTCTTATAAAGCATAATCCTTGATGGTAATCGATGTAATGTTCAGAATTGCACCAAAATGCCGTATCAGTATTAATTACTGTATAATGTTTGACATGGTGAATCTAAGAAATAACAATGAGTTGTTACAATACTTGAAAAATTGCAATTTTGAGACGTTTTCCCAAAATTACTACCCAAATTGAATCAACCAAACAAACATGAATCGGCTTATATACACCTTCAAATGCAGAAATTGAATGATTTCAATCCTTTACACATCAACTAATGTTTGATTTTTCCTGCTCACATACGTTAAAGCAGAGAAGGTCGAATTTTCGCGATCTATTCTTAGATTAGAGATGCATAGTACTCTAAAAATGCACAATGCGTGGATTCTCCCATCAATTATAAGATTTTAACCAAGATAGTATCTCGTATACACAACCTCTTAACGAGTGTGATACATTATACCGCGAGTGAAACTAGTGCTGCATTTTATAAGTATTAAAACTATCGTTCGGTATTTGTAATTCAACCCTATAATACAGCCATTTGTGAAAATTTCTCAAAAAAAATAATCCACGTATTTTTATTTCATGGAAAAATTATGCGGATAAGCAAATATATACTAGTTAATTAGCCAACATACCTATAGTTTGAATTAAGTACGGCTTGCAGCTTAATTTTAGTTGTAATTGCGTCACTCATACATATACATATACAAATTATATGACATATATACAAATACAATTAGCTTCTCTCCTCCATCGTAATTAACAAACTATAGGTATTGAGCATGATTAAGTTATTTTTGAGTGGCTATATGCGAAAATTCCCCTATTTTCTTTTGGCTAAGGTAAATGCTACCAGAAATATTCAAGTTGGGCCTACCTCTGGACTTTTCTCGACTTATGGGCCAATCCTGTAAGTTAACAGAGCTGGCCTGGAGACAAGTAAAACTAACATTGCCAGCCCAGGCATTGTTCCATGATTACTCAAGGTGTCCAATTTTTTCATGTTTGAACAAATATTCTTTTTTCTCAGAAACAACAAATTTCTTAAACCTCCCTCTCTCCACACCACCCCTACATAGCCCCGCCTCCATTTCTCATAATATTTGACAATATTAAGGAACAAAAACTGAAGATAACTAGTTATTGCATTTAAATGTTTCTCGTTTAATAAGAAGATGTAGAAAAGGTTCAAATTCAAAACATGAATTAGTAGCTAACATCTGAATCTGAGAGACTTTCAGAAAACTTTCAAGTTTCAACATCATATCCTTAAATCATAATTTTCATCTTAAAAAGTGTCTACGTCCTGTGGTCCAACAGAGATGTATTTTTTGTTGGACTTTTGTGCTGACTGCTGAGCTAGCTTTGTAATCCTAATCTTTTGCTTTGCTTATCTTTCCACCTTTTATATTTATAATGCCCACAAATGTTCCTCTATCTTGCTCTCAAGTATAAATGAGAATTTAAATTAAATCTGGCTTGGTAGGAAATTTAATTTCTCTCACTCAAATTTTATGAAATTACAAGTGTGTGTAACTTCATTAATACAAGTAATTGAGAAATTTGTCAGGAAAAGGAAAAAGAAGAAATTGGGTTATGAATCTATTTATACATTCTTCTTATACAAAGAACCAGCACTACGTTTTTAATTAAAAGCATCTTCTTTTAATTGAATGATCATCCATCCTTGTTTATACTTGATCAAGTTGAATTTTTTCTAGCATGTATTATTAGATTAAGATTATCTTCAACACCAGACATGTAATATGTAATTTTCATTCAGTAACTATAAATTAATAACATTTTGTATAGACAAATAAAATAATAGTATAACATTCTTATACGAAAAATTTAAGTTATATATATTATCAATATAAAAAAAAAAAAAAAAAAAGTTTAAATTTCAAATTACCCTAAAGATACCTATAGGTGAAGCTTCATTAAAACAAATGGCCCTACAGGCTACATTTTATTAAAAAAAAGGGGGGGAATGGGCATAGCTGACAAAAACACAAGTGATACATGCTTTCAGGAGTCAAGGGCGGCTAAGTCATTTATTTATGCATTGAGAATCCCAGTCAAAAATCTGGATGACATGATGAATGCACTACCTTGACCTTTATTATTATTATTTTATGAGATTGAATTTGTCCCGAAAAATCAGTTATACATTTAAACTATTATGACGATCTATCACACATTTTTATTATTTAAAAGTGAATTTATTTACCCTCTGAGATGTGTAACACCACGCTCACAATATGTGGTGTATTACACTCGCTGCCACGTCAACGCTATGTCAGAAATTTAAAAAAATTATATTCTTTTTTATTTTTAATTAACTTTTCTTTTGTTAACTATGTTTTACACTAATTAATCTCCAATTAATTATTAAAATTCTCTAATAATTATATTTTCTTCACGCCAAGAACACTAATCGAAACATGGAGCTGATTTATGGAGTGGAAAATTCTCCCGTTCTCTCAAAAAAGCCCTCCATAGCTGCAGCGGCTAAGAAACCCCCAAAATTTTATTCTGCCGATGATATTAAGAAATTTTTTGTTAACAAACACAAATCAAAACCCACAAAACTTAAATTAATGATAAGTAATTTGCTAAGCAACCTGAGAAGAAGTAGAAGAAGGAAGAAGGAAGAAGGAGAGATTTTTGCTTAAAAGAAAGAGGAGAAACATGTGCTTCCTCAAGAGGGTGAGGTTGGAGAAGAAGAAGAGGAGGGTGGGTTGTGAAGAAGAAGAGATGTGGAGAATGGGGTGGGGTCTAATTGAATTTTTGAAATTGTTTTTCTACTTTAATAAATCTGACGCGCCTATTTTTATTTTTTTATAAATAATTTTGCCACATCAGTTTTAGGGGTAAATAAATTCACTTTTAAGCAGTAAATGCGTGTAATAGGTCGTCATAATAGTTTAAGCGTGTAACTGACTTTTCGAAATAAATTTAAAAGGGATATATGCCTTTTCCCTTATTTTATGTGTATTTACTTTGGAGTCCGATTAATTTAGATTTGTGTCAAACAGTTCCACTTTGAAAGGTAAAGTGCTTTTTATATCAAAAGCAACTTATTTAGCGTTTGAACTTGACTAATTAATTACCACTCCATCACAATCATATAATTCGGTGATAATACTACCTTGACCTTGGGCACAGACATCTTAGGTTCTGGACATGAGTTGTTATAGCAGGTTTCAGTACTAAATATTATTATCCTGCCTTTCAGAAATAATGGATATTGCTAATTTATTTTGATGGAGGTGTGAAATTCATTGTTTATTCTCATGATTGGCAGCATCAATTTCTTTCACCAGCTAGCTTCATTTGTTAGTTGGTTTTGTATCTACCCTACTACTACTATGATTGAATGCTTGCTGATTATCTTGCAGCTATGCTAACACACTAAATAATATTGCAGCTTGCCTTACCCAAATTATGATATGTCGACTACATAATTCGCATCCTGCATATCTTGTTCTAGTAGTTATAGTACACGATAACTTACCTGTTTGCAACAAATTTTAAAGTGACATAAAAGAAACTGCAATCACAATAAAATAAGAAGAAACATAACTTTATTGATAAAGATTGCCGGTACAATTCTGTTTCTCCATTGATATTCATGATTTGAGGTCCGTTAGTGGCGTATTTCTCGAACTATGATGATTTAGATTTGACCTCTATATGAATATTCCATCAATTTACGGAATATTCGAGATGTCTAAGGGAATTTAGTACCCTTTATATATGCATGAACTAGGATTTAGGGTTGAGTAGCCTCCGAGAATTCTAATTGAAACTGAATACCTTCTAGAGTTTCAATTCGAATTAAACATGTTTTGTAGAGTTCCACAAAATTTAAATGTTTACAGTACCAACTTTCATAAAAAACAAAAAAAAAAATTGACATGAATAAAATCTCTACATCTTTAATTAAAACATGTTTGAAATTAAATTTTATTACTAAGAACTTTCCTCCTTCCTCTAGACGACACAGAGCCAAATTAATGGTGTATTATGTATAGTGTTAGATTAAAATAAGTAGAGAGAAATTGTGGTGGCCAATAACATTAATGTTGGTCTAGTGATCATGTGCAGAGTCAGTGATTCAGATAAGCAAAGACAAAAATCTGCAGATACTGTTAGCACTAATTAAGAAGACATTTATTCATGCCTGGCTCCAAATTCCAAATCACTATGCTCCATAGCCCACAATGGAATTTTCTATGTATATAAGGACTCTACGCCCTGCTCCACCACCTCAGGGACATCAAACCCCAACATCATTTTTCCTTGGCAGCGGCGATTTGACTATGTTATTTGCACTTTAATTATTTCATCCATTTTTTTGTTTCGATATATATGATCATGAACAAATTTTGAAAGTCAAGAATTTTTTTATATTTACTTTTTCAAAAAAAAATTGATTATTAATATGTAAATTTTAATTTTAAAAAGTTAAAAGTTCAATGCCCAGATTAAAGGTCAATAATAATAAGTTTGAATCTCAAAAAGTAAAAATTGTCATACAAAATGAGACAAAGAAAATGTTTAATTAGTTAGCATTTGGTCTTAGATTATATATCAGATTTTGGAAATTTATATACAAGTTCAAGATTCAATACTATTTTTTGAGATTTTACTTGCAAAACTTCAATAATTTTCTAAGTAAAATGTATATTTAGACACACACAAATTTCAGAAATCACAACTTTAAAAACTTAAATTTTCATGTTTAAAATCTATGACAAACAGCTTAATTTCCGATGAAACAAGTACTACGACAATGGTTCTATTTTACCAGATATTAATAGATGAAAAGAAAATTAATAAATTTAAATCCTTGGTCTGCTATCAATTTCACCAATATATATATTATACGTTGATCGATAGAAGGATCACATGCATCCCGCACGCCTTCATGAGGAGTTCACTCTTTGATTTAATACCATACTATATAGTATATCTTTTGTACTTAGAATAAGGTTTGTCACTCTCTGTTTAATAATATTTATTTAGTATTGACTTAATATACATTTGAAAAATTAAATAAATAATATGATAATATTATTATATTACTTTTGAATATATTAAATTTAATGTTTTGAGAAAATATATATAAGATATTAAATAGTATTTAATAGCAAAGATAAAATAGATATAGAAATATAAATTATCTTTTGATTTTAATATAACGGACAAAGAAAAGGAGTACACTATTAAATAAAAATATGTTTTGAGATCATATGGTACTCTCGTGGACAGGCAATAACCACCTAGCTAATTGTGAAAACCATGGTTTTGTCGGGACATATTTTGTTACATATGTGTCCACTTCTACCTTGTTTTCAGGTCTTTTTCATGCTTTTTTATTGGATTTTTTTATCATGGAAATTCATATTAGTATTAATTTTTTGCAGCAAGCAGAACTTATGATTGATTGGCTGGCTCGCCCACCCACCTATATGCTTATTCTTTCATCATATTCATTTTTTTATTGAAAAAAAAGGGAAAACAAAAAAGATAACTAGAGAATCGAACATATACTTTTTTCTTAATACGGTGTTCGGATGAGCTTGTAATGAAAATAAATAGAGAAAATCATCGGGAGATGTGATGAAATAAGATCGATCCATCTAGATTTTTGGTTTGAGTCTTTCAAAATGAAGAAATTCTAGTTGTATTTAGACATTAATTTTTAGTCCCACTTTTCATTTTACTTGACTTGACACTGGTCTCAAGAAAGAAGTATTTATGAGTAGAAGTTTTATTTCAATCCATTCTAATATCTTCAATTTCAATTTAATCCGTCCATATGACACCCCTAATTAAATGATTCTCCGTTTTCCATCTTGTGCTTATCGAACTTTCAAACCAAAAATTAAGCGGCTTTCTACTTTTCTAACGATGAGATACCATAAAAGAAGCTCTTGCTCTGATTTAGAGACTATAATGTTCTTTATAAATGCACACAGTTTATGTATAACTAATTTAACCATGATTAAATTAAAAATTATATCCTAATATATACAGGGGCAGATTTAGGCATATCTAAGGTGTGTCACGTGACACGGCTTCGTCAAAAATATTTACCGAATATACCTATATAAAAAATTAAAAAAATGACAAAACTAAAGGATAAAACAATTGAAAGGACACCCCTTGTAACTGAATTCGCCTGGCTCAAATGGCAGACGCGCCACATTCTGAGCGCAACATCACGGGTTCGATTTCCAGGGGGATGTTTTTTTTTTTCCTCTGTTTTACTCGCGTTTTCTATTTGTTTTATTCACGTTTTATTTATTTATTTTCTTAAAATTATTAAATTTTTGTTTTAAATTCAAAACAATAGGTCCCTTCATTAAAAACCTACGCACTCACTTTAATTCATTCAAAATCTAACAACTTTTTTTTATTTTTAGAATTAATATAAAACTCAAAATCTCCTTTATCAATTAGAATTATAGTTAAATAAAAATAGTGTTGACTCCTTAAATCCTTGTATTTGTATATTTTTTACTTGTCAATTTGTTCAATTTTCTTTCCGTTCTTGTTCATCAATCATTGTTATTCGGCATCTCGAATCTCCACATCAGGTTAGTATCTTTTTGCTATTCTATTTTTTTATTATGTGTTTGAATTTTTATTTTTATTTGTTCATAATAATAATTTTATTTTTTACTATTTACTTGTTACTATGAAATAATTTAGAATTCATTAAATTGATTAAAATTGTTCGCAATCCTCTATTATTTGATCCTCAATTACTAATTGTGCAGATCAAATCATATTAGTCTAAATTTTTAATGAAGAGGTATTATTCTAAAAAAAATTACAAAGGTTCAAAGCCAATTTTAACGACTCAAGCTTCAACTGACTTGGAAGAACAAGCTAATGAATCAAAAAAGTATCAGCGAAGTGAAGAAATTGACTTAAATTCATTGCCGATTGGTCCTGGGAAAGATTACCTATTCGAAAATATCATCCAATTGATCCTGTCGATTTTATAAAATTTTATTTAATAATATGAAAATGTGAATGGTTTAATTTAAATTTTTTAAATATTATATAATTAAAAGAGACCTCAAATTGTTGGAGGCATAAAACAAAACTTTCATTGATTTTCTTCCTGAGTCATTTTTGTCCTTTTAATGATGATACCGATTAGAAAAAATCTTGCGTGCGCCACGGAATATATACGGTATAATTTTATTTTTTCTAACATGATCTTGTAATGGTCCTTGTTTAGAATATCAAATGAGAAGGTTCCAGATGTTCGGGTAGAAAACATTTTTTGTAAAGTTAGAAAAACTCCTGGAAGCAATAGAGCCAGCCAACTATTTGCGTGTGGGCGACAAATACTGTATCTTTAAAGATATTACTAGCAACGAACCTGACAAATGAAAATGACTCAAAATTAAAGCATATATATTTGGAATCTAATAAAGTTAGGAACCTATTGTGTTTGAATAGGTTCACAATCATTTCTAAGAGGTGACACATGGAACTAGAAAATAGAAAATATAATTAAGATTAAATGTTCTTTCAATTTAGAATAGTCCATTTAGAAAGTTGACGGACGGTGTTTTATAATTGAAAAGTAACTCAATTTAAGATAGTTTACTTAGAAAGTCACTTAATTTTATTTTATAGCTCCAAATCCACTCAACTATATTGATATTTCACCTAGAAAGTCACCAACCAATTGAAATGATTTTTTCATTAACTTTGTTGAAATGAAAGTTTTAGTTTAAGCTAAGCTTTTAAGAAATAATAATGTACCCATTTTAACTATTTTATATATATTACCCATATAATTTTAATGAATTGAATTAAGTGGGGCGGGTCAATAAAATAGTTAAAATATGTATCTTATTATTTCTTAATAAAAGATTTAGCTTTAAATTAATATTACATTTCAACAAAGTTTGATGAATAAATTATTTAATTTGGTTAGGTGATTTTTTAAGTGAAATATTAATAGTTGAGTGACTTTTGAGTAATAAAATAAAGTTGAGTGACTTTCTAAGTGAACTATCATAAGTTGAGTGACTTTCTAAGTGAACTATATATTATAACTTGAGATTTTTTAGGTTATAAAACAAAGTTGACTGACTTTCTAAGTAAACTTATCTAGATTGACTGACCATATGAGATATTATATATTTTGAATAGAAATAAATTACTCTATAAATTAAATCTCTTGTCTCTTGTTTATATATAATTTATTTTCAGATCTTTCACGAGTAAAATTATAAAATCTTATCTATTTTTTTGTTGTAGTTTCAATGAGCCACAAAACAAGTTGAGGTCGAAAATGACTTGACAAATTAAAATCAGTTGGTAAGACAAAAACAATAAATAATGTAGTCTATCCTGAGATAATTAAGAGGATAAGGAAAAAAAATTTAGTAGTGTTTGAGAAACGAGAGGTACTCGTAGCCTTGATCATCCTAGGACATGGCTTGTCACAACAACAATGGTGGGCCTCAATATGAACAAACTTGTTCTAGGAGTATTATACTTCACTAACACAAAATCTTGAAAAGTCACTTGAATAATGCATTATTCCACGTGAACTTCACATGAGTACACCTATTCAATATTGTTTTAGTGTTAAACTTTTGTAAGTTTTTGAAACCAAAGGTGGTGGCATTGCTTTCAAAATCACATGATTCATATCCATCACTTCCAAAATCTTTTTTGGACAGTTTCTGTGCGATGAAAAGATGTCAGAAATTTCGAGTTTGAGCCTTGAATATGGAGAAAATTTTATTAAGAGTGTCACCTTCAAATAAGTTCTACGATACGCTATCCAAATTTAATCAAAGCTCTGATGAGGATTCCGATCCAAATACTTTTATGTGGAAGAAAATTTAGCACTTCAATTTCTTCATTAGAAAACAAAGGAGGGCCCCATTTGATAGCACTAAATCACTTTGCCTGCTCCAGAGATGCCCACTTGGAAATCATTCGTTCCTCCAATCTTGGCCCATCTGCCGCACCAGAAAAATTTAGGATTTATGACACGCGATCAGAGCGTTCTGAGTCTATCGAAAATAATTTATTTATTTTATATAAAATAAAATGTGTGTATATTTTATCCTCCATAATACACTTATAGAATAATATTAAATTTATTATTATTATTATTATATTTTTAAAATAAAAATATAGGAGGAAATATATTTGAATATTGATGGTTTCTCGGACGTTTTGTTTATTCTCAAAAGGAAAACAACACTTGTTCTTTTTTAAACCAAAAAATAGGTTAAAGTGTGTGTATATTTTACTCTCCATAAATTCATTTGTAGAATTATATTAAATATTTATTTGTAGAATTATATTAAATATTTATTATTATTATTATATTTTCAAAATAAAAAATAGGAGGAAAGATATTTGAATATTGATGGTTTCTTAGATGTTTTGTTTATTCTCAAAAGAAAAACAACACTTTTTTCTTTTTTAAACCAAAAATATTCCGTTGCCGGGACTTGAACCCGGGTCTCTCGGGTGAGAGCCGAGTATCCTAACCAACTAGACTACAACGGATTTTATGAAAAATATCACTTTTTTCCATAAATAACGAGTATATTTTATCCTACAATTATTGACAATTGTTATAATTAATCACATTTAAATCTTCAATTAACTGAATTGTGCACGTTTTGTCTATTAGTTTATAAATATTCACAAATTTATTATAATTATTAATTATTCCACAACTAAATTATTCATGTGTCATATTAATATTGTATTGTTACACCATTTTGAGGGTAATATAGTTTTTTAAATAGTCAAATAAAACATATTAAAAGATTGAATCACATATTTTTTATTTGAAGATTAAATATATTAAATTATATCATAAGGATTAAAATAAGATTTCATCATTAAGGGACCTAAAGTGCTAATCCGATGCAATAAAGTGAGGATTAATTGAAAAAAAATAAAAAATCAAGAGCTCGTTGTTCAACCGTATAATGACAATAGTTTTAAATTTTTTTACATTAATATTAAATTATAGATCTTTAACTTTGCACAACTTTTACGTAATTTATATATTTCTATATCATGAGATGTAATGTGAAATGATAAAACGTGTATGTATCAAGTATCAACAGTGCTCTATATTTTTCTAATTTCACATCATAACTTGTAGTCATCTACGTTTTTTTTTTTTAAAAAAAAAAAAAGACACAGAAACAATCATCTAAAGCAAACAGGCATTTGAGATTATAATTAAATTAATAGTATTTGAAACTAAACATTTCTATAACAAGAAGTAGGATGTACCGATGTAGTAAGTAATAGAGTTTTAAAGTTGTTAATTGGACTTTAATGGGACCTACAATTATCCATAAGATCGAAAGGAAGATCTTTGGAGACACTAATCTCCAAATAGATAAAGTGCAACGCTGACTAATTTATTGTTAATAAAAGCAAGCTGTTTAATTAAAGCTTAATTATTGGTTGTTTTTGTCGAAACTAACTAATTATCGAGTTGTACTTTTTGCTAGTTGCATCACTAATTAGTTTTCATGATGATGGCTTCAAATGCCGTGTCACTTTTCAAAAGAGCGAATGAACGGTAAATTCTTTCGTAGATCTACCGACCTTCCAAAAAATAACCCTCAAATAATGTGGTGCAGTGGATGAGACTGTTCGTTTGAGCTTTAGGTATAATTTTTTTTTTGGTAGGGTATGCTTTTCCCTACGAATGGAACCTACATGGTCCAAATTCAAGATAATTGAACTCTAATGCGAATACCGGACTTCGAATTAAAAATTTTAAAAAAATAACTTGGAGATTATATTAGAAAAGAAAAATATATGTTCCTTTTCAAATTGAGAAAATAAAGCGAAAAAAAATAGAGATAGTATTTTGCGCATTATCATATTATGCATGTGACAAAATCTACATTAATAGTAACAAACAAATCAATAAAGATTATATTGCTCAATTAATAATTGTTTAAATTACTATAAAAATATAATAAATGAAAGAAGAAAAAACTTTTTCCGGTAATTATGGACTATTTGTGAGTTGTGACGAGGGCTTGTCCAAAAAAGGAAAAACATATGGGATGGAACGCCAAAGTATTACTCTACTAGCTAGGATCAAATTAACTAATTTTCTGTGTAAAGTCGGGTATAAAATATTTTTTTCTAAAAATAAAATTCATATATTCTTAAACTATATAAAAAAGCATTATAGCTAGGTCATAAAATTTAAAATAAATATAATTAAAAAAATATATATATTGACTCTCAAATTAAGAACTAGGACAATATAGTGAAACCAATAGAGTATACAATACCATTACACAATAGAAGGACTTTTGTTTTGCTAAAGATAGTAAGCCTTCCCAAGTACAAGGGGAAAGTTCGAATTAATAAAATCCAGTAGGTATGGTCAATACCTATATTAATGGAGCCTCATGATACCAATTATTATTAAAATCCTAAAAATATATATTTAGATAATATAAATGATTGTGGGAGAAAAAATAAATTCGAAATGATCGAAAAAGGAAAGAACAAGAGGGGCACATCAACTGTACCACATGCTTAATGATGCAATATTGTTGACCTTATATTAAACTCTATATAATATACATACCAAATTAGAACCTAAATAATCTCTATATAACAATAATTTTATTTTTTATCAAAATAACAATAGATTTTTTTCAAAAACATAAAATAAATATTTAAAAAAAAACATAAATGGAAGAGTCTTACTGACCCACTATTTTCTCCCTTCCTTAATTATCTCCTTCCCCTACACGGGTCACTTCACAGTATAATGTTATTTTAATGTGTTTTCTAGAATTACTATTTAATGGTATATGAAAGTTTAAATATTATTCGTGAATGGTTTAAAATATTCAAACAATTGTTGTTGTGATAGTGGAAATTGTATTATATGGTTGGATTTTAAATTGATTTTTATTTTGTGGTGGTAACTGTTAATTGGTATATGGTTTTGTATACATTTATAATTAGACTAGTAAATATTTTTGGTGGCCGATGTGGTACAAATAGTAGTGACTCTTTATATTTAGATTTAAATTAATTTGTAGAAGTACATGATAACATTTAGTAGACAAGATTATATACCAATTAAATCATTCTTATCTAAATAATAAAACAATATTTGAAACCAGATTATAAACGATTAGACATCAAAATGTGAATTTATTTTTTTAACGAAATTAATTAAAATTTTAATTTAATGGTATTATAAAATTGGTTATTAGGAATTGCAACATTTGTGAATAACCTGTATAGGTAAGAACCTTTTTAGGACATACTTGATACAAATATGGTGTAGTTTCTTATAGTGTTGTAACCTAAAGGTATTATTGTCAAAATGTTGGTTTTGATTGAGGTACAAAATTACCTTTTTGATATAAAAAGAATTTGTGGAAATTTTAACAGATTCGTATATAAAATGGTATATATTGAGGTGTATTGTTGGATAAAAATATGGTGTAATCCTCTTGCTAAATTGGTAGCCTGAACACTAATTTTATACCACAATTATATCACATAATGTACCATAATTTTATACCATCACAAACACCAATATTTTTATCAAATATTACCTTTTCAATTCCAACACTAGAATGAACAACATTACATTTTGAGAAATATTAATTTTTAGAATTTCAAGAAGAACTAAAAATTAGGCTTAATGAAACACAAAGATAAGAAAATCATTAAATAACAATTAAGTTTGATTTATCAAACTGTATAACAAAAAACTTTCTCAAAATAAGATAAATTAACGGTAGGAACCGTTCTAAATGAATTTCTTTCATACAATCACTTTTATACGAATACTCCTTCGAATCAATAGTTGAAAACTCTTTTTTCTTGCCCTTCGCTTTTGACAAATTAGGGGTAACACTTATAGACTTTTCACTATTGGTGGCAACAATTTCTCTTCCATATTCACTCACAGGAGATGAAGTGAATGCATTCAACTCGAAACTTGATCTCGAACACATGTTAGAATTGTTAATAGTTGCTATTCGATTGCAAATACCTATGGTTCTTTATACGAATTAAATCTATAAGATTTTTCTTATTCATAATCGTACAAATCAAAGAAAACACACAATTGTATTTCAAATTATAAATAATTTTGAAAAACAATATTAAAAAGAAAAATTAAAATTCTCGATAAGAAAAGATGAAGATCTTAACAATGGTATAAGTGAGAGAATAAAAAAATAAATAGTGTGATTTCATGAATAAGAAATTAAGAGAGAGAGAAAAGAGAGAAATTAAAATATCTTTTTTAAAAAAGAAACGTATCACATCAGATTTTGATTGGGAATTAAAAAGTAAAAAAGAAATTATCAATCCCAAAAAATCAGCCCACTATCCCAAAAAATTGCAAATTAAACGGTATCCCATTAAAAGTATATATTTATTTATTATGTTGTCATGTTTGTAATTAAAAAACTAGTTTTATAATTAAAAAGGAGTATATACATATATTGTTAATTAAGGTGTTAAATAGTATATTCTTGTAATTTTCCCTAAAGTGATAATATTATTAAATACTCTGAATATGATATGTTTTTTTTCAAGATACACAGAACACAGACGACACAATGCACCACTTTCTCACCTTATCTAACTACCACTATGATTTATAATAAATCGACTAAAAATATAAATAAACTATATAATATGTATGTAAATTAAATGGGAAGCCAATAAATGCGTACGAAGAAAAACTTAGTTTCAACTATATATGCACATTCAATTTCAGGTAAACCTACAATCCATGCTTAGGGTACAGTTTTCATTTGTAGTTTTGATTATAGCTAGCTAACTATTAATTTGAATTGTGGCGGGATGGTGAGATTCCTCTATTTAATAAGAGGTCTGGAGTTAGAGCTTTTGGGGATGGAAAAGATCTCGTTGGGAGTGTTGTCTCTAAAATTGGACTCTGCAGTAGACAAATTTAAATTTAATTAAGTCTTAATACAAATAGTTAAACAACAGACGAAAATAAAAAATAGAAGTATAAGCTTTTGTTATTTGTTTTTCTCTAGTAGGATTCCATCTCTTCCCACTCATAGAAGTATAAGCTTTTGTTATTTTTTTTTCTCTAGTAGGATTCCATCTCTTCCCACTCTCTCTAATAATGAGAAGGAGAAAAAAAATAAAGACAATAAAGTGAAAATTATTAATTGGTACTTATAAGTATAGTAAGAAAGGAAACATCTAAAATAAATTAAAAGAAAAACCCATGTTAAGAATCTCAAAGTAGGGGCAACAGAGTGAGTTTTTTAAAATTAGTAAAAACAAAAACATGTGTGTGTTTTTATTTACCGATTAATTTTTTTTGTTAGTATAGTTATTCAATAAATATTTTGATTGAAGGTACGTGCATGATTAATATTTGATAAAATAATCGAGGTGACATAAATTAATTTAATGGTAAAGGGTCATATTATTTTTGTACTCTCACAATAAGTAGTATTTGCCCTTTGTTATATTTTTTTTAAACATATTTGTCCTTTTTATCTAATTTTAGAGTCATATTTGTCCTTATACTCTTAAAAAGAGTCATATTTATCCCTACGGCGTTAACTCCTCATGTCATCAGTATATTTACCCTTATACTCTTAAAAAGAGACATATTTGTTATTATATTCTAAAAAGGATTATATTTGCCTTGTACTCTAAAAAAAGAGTCATATTTAGTATCTACCCCTACGACATTAATCCGTATTTTCCACCTTAATTTTCTTATGTGAGTTACGGGGTATATTTTTTTTTTCCAATTAAATCTATTAGTGCATTTACTGGGAAAAAATATATTAACCCATTCATCAAATAAGTTATTAGCCCATTTATTAAATAAGCTAGTAAATTAATTGAAAAAAAAAAGTATGTCCCAAAGGATCTATATAGAAAATTAAGGTGAGACATGAGAATTTAATATATATATATATATTATTATTATTATTATTATTTTAGAGTACAAGAACAAATATAATTTCAAGGTTGGATGAAGAGGACAAATATGTTGAGGACATGCATCGAGTTTAGAAGGCTGTGATTAGTTCAAAGGGCAGGTCACAAACGGATTTCTCGATTATAAAAAAAAAATATGTTGAGGACATGCAAATTTGATGTCGTAGGGTAAATATGACCATTTTTAGAGTGCAATGACAAATATGATCCTTTTTGAGAGTACAAGGACAAATATATTGATGACATGAGGATTAAACATCGTAGAGGTAAATATGACCATTTTCAGAGTATAAAAGCAAATATGATCCTAGAGTTGGATGAAAAAGACAAATATGTTGAAAAAAATATAATAAAGGGCAAATATTTAATCACAATAAATTTTGGCCAAATGTAAGCCTACACATTGCTTCTCGATTAGAAACAAAATTTAAGGTTTATAAATTCAATATTCTATTTCTATTAAGTTAATGAGTTCTAAATTAAAATAATAATATGTACATACTAACTATTTTCTTAAGACAATATAAAATCTGAACTAAAACTACATAATTTAATCAAACTCGTAAATTACAAGCTAGCTCCGCCCTATTCTTCTCGATAGAGATGACAACCCTACGTATGCATACATTCAATTTCGTGTATTTGATTAAATTAACCAAGTATGAAGAGCACATCACCAAATAAGAACCAATTTTAGTAGCAATAAAATTGAGGTTTAAATGACTTTTTGTTTCCTGATTGAGATAAGCACATCCATTATACAAGACTTTCACAATATATAATCAATGTTATCTTGAGAAAAGTTTAATGAAATGACAGTCAACCAACATGTTTGGTTCGATTTCGACTTTAGGGAAAAGTAGCAAATGAGAGAGACATAATGCTCTCACAAAGTTCCCTGCTACAATTTTCTTTTTTATTGTTGATGATAGGTTATTAGGTATCAGTGTTTCTATGTTCGTGGTATTTTTAGGACAACAATTTTTTTAAAATGTGAAAAATAGAATTTTGTTTGTACAGAATAACCAGATAGAGGACAACTACTAAAAAGGGAGAAATGGTATTCCAAGGAACAAATTCACACCTTTTGTTAAATGTATAGTAAGCACATAGGAAGAAAATTGAGTTGTAATGAAGAGGCTTAAGAATTTGTCCTTATGAGATATCACATTATTCGAGGCACTCAAAAAATATTTACAACGCATTCTAATATACGGTAGATTGTAATAAGAGAATTTCAAATAACTGAATCATCCCATAATTTTCTTCATTATTTTCTCTACCCCATTTTTTAAGTACATTTTGTTGTAATTATAAAACAAGAATTGTAATAGGCATTGAGAACGTATTGATAACAAGATATGCAAGGTAAAAGGTCTTCTAATTAGTATAATTTATTATATTGTCTTGCCAAACAAAAAGAATTGGTAATTGAAACGTCAAAAACTAAATTAAAAGGTAAGAATCCAATCAAATCGAACATATTTTTTTTAGTTTAAATAGGAACGTATATCTACAAAATTAAAAATCGTAAGTTCTTGTAATTCATTTTAAAACTAATAAATGAAGTTCTGGACTTTTATCAAAAAAAAGTATGTCATTCATTTTGACTTGCTAGACACCCCTCTCAACAAACATCAAATAAAATGATAATTTTATTATATTACTTTTGAATATAATAAATTAATACTTTAAAAAATAATTATAATTAATAATAAGAATAAATTAAAATTAAAATTAAATAATAAAGTATCTCTAATTTTTCAAATTAAGAATGTGGCCTAATTGTCAATAAAGTAATTGAGAACCCGAGGTCTCAAGTTCAAAATTTAATAAAAACAAAAAAATACTAGGTGATTTTTCCATCTGTTTTAGCCTTGATGGATAGAGGTACATGATATCTATTGTTGGTGAAAGGTTGAAAGTATCATATAGAATTAATCGAAATGCACGAAAACTGACCCAAACACCACCATCGTAACAAAAAAATGGAGGGAGGGAGTATAAACAAACAATATTACGTAACAAGTACTACTCCTAAAAGGATAAACAAACTGCGGTTAAGTTATTAGGTGTACTTTTGTTAACCATGGTTAAAGACAAAACAGATTTGGAAGCTTTTTTTATACTCTGTTTTTTTTCTTTCTTAAGTTAAAAGGCAAAGTGCTATACATTTTTGTGCTTTCAGTAATATACTGTGAGAGTTCCTTCGTTCCTCGGCCACCTGCAAATTCGCAAACCTTTCGCCGCCTTCTACTACTCCCCAAAATCCTCACTTTGCAATCTTTTTTTACTTCTCTCTAAATCTTCTTTACATTTTCAAGAAGTACAGTTGTTTTACTTGGAGCTCAAAACCCAAGTGACTTGGGTTTAGCTGTGAAGTTTTCCACTTTTTTGGAATGCTATGTTGAGCATGTGGAAACCCAAATGTTGGTGATTTCAAGAAAAAAATATTGTATCTTTGAGGAAAATACTAGTTCAAGAATAAGATTTTCTTGTAGAAAGTTGGGTGTTCTTTTCTTCTTTGGGTGAGAGCTTTCAACTATAGTGAACTGATCTTGGAGCTGAGTGTTAATCTTGGTGTGTTTTGAAGAGGTGGGTTTTGTTTTATATTAAATAGTTGTTTGTATTAGTGTATAAATAATTGTGGGTTGTTAATTAATTTAGGAAATCTTGAAGGGTTTTATAGACTAATGATTGGAATTGAATAAAAAGAATTGAACTTTTTAACTCAAAGAAAGCTCAAGTTGGTTGGTGTATTATTTTAAAGTATCTGAATGAAGCCTCATTAAACATTTGGGGGTTTGACTGGTAACTTAATATTTATATCTTTACTACTGTTATGGGTTTTATATAATTTTACTGATTAGGACATTTGTTTATGGAAACAGTTTTTGGTTTACAGTATTATATGCTTGAATAAAGTCTAAAATGTTTGTATTGTTGTTGAAAAAAAGTGTTACTGGACCAGGTGTGGAAGGGTTCCTAATAATGCTTGAGTGCCCAAACATAGATCAATTCTGAGTAGCAGTTATCACACTTGTTCATCATGCCTCTCTCTGAGTTTTTGAAAATGGCTATTGGGAAGCTTGAATCTGGCCAGCAGAAGATCTCATCTACCACAAATCTGTCTTCCTTGTGAGTAAAGCTTCTATTTTGCAATTCATGTTTTAAAAAAAATGTTCCCATTTTGCATCTTGTTTTTGCTCTTTTATGATTGGAACCAGTTGATTAATAGTTAGCTAGTTAGTTGTTGCTATGTTTTGAGAATTTTGCTTGTTTTTTATGCAGTCCTGAGAATGACTTGGTTGAGCTTAAATGGCAAAATGGTCAGATTGTGATGCAAGGACAGTCCAGTAGTGCTAAGAAAAGCAGTGTTCCTAATAATCTTCCGTCGAGTGCCTCGGGAGATCGAGACAAGTACACGGGAAATTCATCAACCTCTAAGATTGGGAAGTTTGGTCTGATGGACACCATGTTGAATGATATGTCATTATCTGTACCCACTGGTGAATTAGATTTGATTCAAGAGGATGAAGGGGTCCCTTGGTTAGGATATCCAGCAGATGACAGTCTGCAACAAGATTATTGTGCTCAGCTATTACCTGAAATATCTGGTGTGACGGCAAATGAACAGTCCGGACAGAGTGTATTTGGTTTAATAAATAAGAGAGGTAGTTCTGACAAGATGATTGGGGATTCACATAGTGTTCCTGTTCATAATGCTGTGAATTTTGAGCAAAGAAATACATCAAAGGTTTCTCCCGCTTCCAGATTTAGCCCGTTAAGTTCATTGCCATCTCAGAAAGGTCATGCGTCAATACCTACCCTAGAATCAGGAGTTTCAGATATCTTTAGCAGTAAAAATAGCAATACTCCAATATCTGTTTTGGGGGATTCAAATCAAAGTAAAGCTTCAGCTGGTGATGTTAAAAGTAATAAAATTCAAAAGCAAAACATGCCTGGAAATAGGTCCAATTTGTTGAACTTCTCACATTTCTCAAGACCTGCTACATTTGTTAAAGCAGCTAAGCTTCAAAGTAGTACTGGCGGTTCAAATGTCTCAGGTTCACCTATCTTAGAAGCTAAGGGAAAAAAAGGAGGAGAAAAAGTGACAATTGTTGACAATCATGTTAGTGCTGCAGCAACTGAAAACTACTTAACTTCCAAGAAGGATAATGTTCCCCATTATCCAACTAATGGGGTACCTTCCCAACTCGAGTCAAGACCATCTGGAGCTAGCTTTCACGATAGATCATGTCAGGTTGAACAGTCTGATAATGCATTCAGAGATTGTTCAAGTAATAATGACAACACCCGTGATCAATTTACCGGTGCTAAGGCAACCAAGGATATTGCCGATGGTGAGAGAAATGTTGAACATGGGGTTGCTTGCTCATCTGTATGTTCTGGTAGCAGTGCAGAGAGAGGATCAAGTGATCAGCCTCTTAACTTAAAGAGGAAAACCCGAGATAATGAGGAGTCCGAGTGTCGAAGTGAAGTAAGTGTATTGTTTAAAGGCCATTAAATTTTAACCTTGTTTTGTAGTATGTTACTTCTTTGTCCGGATGTTCAACAGTCTGACAAGGAAATATCTTTGTTCAGGATGTTGAAGAAGAATCTGTTGGTATAAAAAAAACTTGTGCTGCTCGAGGAGGTACAGGTTCAAAGAGAAGTCGAGCTGCAGAGGTGCATAATTTATCTGAGCGGGTGAGCAAACCATTACCACATCATCTGTGATTTTTTGCATTTTCTGGTTGTAGATCTTGTTGAGACATTCTGGATCTAAATGCTTTCTTATTTATTTTCTGCAAGCAGAGGCGAAGGGATAGGATTAATGAAAAGATGCGTGCATTACAGGAACTAATACCCAACTGCAATAAGGTATGAAAAATCTTGGATAAGTTAAAGTCATGCTGACAAGTTTGATTTCTATCATTACGTCCATTCTTTTTTAAAACCATATGTCATCAAGCAATCAACTTTACGAGTTAGTTAAAAACTCGGAAAATGTGATTATTTATTTGAGCTCAATGCATAAGCTATAATAAGATTTTTCTGATATTATACTATATATTTCAAGTTCCCTTGGAACTGACATTGTTTGATGAAGTGTTGCTGGTAATCTTAAAATTAGCCATCACCTGTAGTTTCTCATTTTCAATCTTTTTGATGGGTTTCCTTATTGATTGCTAGGTGGATAAAGCTTCAATGCTTGATGAAGCTATTGAATATTTGAAGACACTTCAACTGCAAGTACAGGTTAGATGACGGTTTTCTATGCTTGGGCATTTTGCTTCTTAAGAACTGGGTATTAAAGTCATCACTACAATTGCTAACTGCCTCATCCCATTTGTTTATTTTGCAGATAATGTCTATGGGAGCAGGGTTTTGTGTCCCGCCAATGATGTTCCCTACAGGAGTGCAGCACATGCATGGAGCCCAGATGCCACATTTCGCCCCAATGAGTTTAGGTATGGGTATGGGGATGGGGATGGGATTTGGGATGGGTATGCTTGAGATGAATGGTAGATCTTCTGGTTACCCCATGTATCCAATGCCCTCTGTGCAAGGAGGGCATTTTCCCTCACCTCCTATTCCTGCTTCCACCGCTTATCCAGGAATAGCTGTATCTAATCGTCACGCCTTTGCACATCCTGGTCAAGGACTTCCAATGTCAATTCCTCAAGCATCTCTGGGTCCTTTGGCAGGGCAACCATCAACTGGTGCTGCTGTTCCTATGAATGTTGCAAGGGCAGGAGTTCCAGTGGAGATACAGAGTGCACCACCGAATTTGGATTCCAAAACTCCAGTACACAAGAACTCACAGATATGCAGTCAGGTGTGTGTTTTTATCATAGACTTATGATTTTCCATCTATTGAACAGGAGATCAGGAAAAAGAAGAGTGAGAAAGAAATGATAGTTAGTGATATTACAATTACTTTTCTACTGCTTGAAATAGTTTGTATTTTTTATTTTGTGGTTCTGTTTATAAAGATGGCAAGAGTTCGATGGGATCCTAGGCTAATTCAACAAAGAAAAGATCATTCAAATTGAGAAGATTGGTTTCTATAACAGTATATTTTTTCTTCATAGGCTGATACTCGTAAATGTAGTAGTCATGGTATAATTAAGGTATCAGCATTTGGAACTTTAATTTGAGACCACCATGTGATACTATACATATTTAAATAGATAAGAAACTTGAAAACAATTTCAAGAAAATGGCTAAATACTGTCCAGACTATATTGCACCAAGGGAGAAATCACCTAGCGTTTTTTGTCTCATCTTCTTAAGGCTTGGTGGACATAGCTGTCCAATATCCTTTGCTGGTGGGTAAACAGGTACCAGATATAATGCCAAGGTGCAAACAAAGCTGGCTCGAATAGAAATTCTAACTTCATCTGAATACATTTTGAGATAATTGGTTTCTCGTGAATCTGGTTTATTTTCTTTCTTCTTCTGTTTCTTAAGCTGAGGGCCAATTACTAATACTGTAAAGTTCTGCTCCTGTATTATCTCGGGTCAAGTGTAAATTGGTCTAACATAATCATTGCTTGCAGTCATATCTGTATGTTTTGCTTTCAGTTCATGGTGTAGTCCTTCTTGTTGTCAGATAACATCAGTGCTGTATCATCTTAATAAGTTGTATTTCCTGCTATACCAGGTACAAGCAACAAATGAAGTTCTGGAAAAATCAGCTCAAAAAAATGACCAACTCCCAGATGTTATTGATAGTGCAGCGAATAGGTTGACCAACCGAACAAATGTGCCTGGAAATGAAGCTGGTGAGTTTGTATTAGAAAAGAATGACTTCATTCATTATGCTAAGATGTAGTTCTTCCCTATTATATTGTGAATCTCTGCCAAAACACCCTTTGTTGTACATATGGTCCTTCCTTTTGTCTACATGACCTGGAAGATAATTGAGTATTTCACTGAATGCAGGTCCCAGTTTGTAGACACAACTGTAGGTTCTGATCAAATGACGGTTTGGTTCCATCCAAGGGAAGAAGTAATTTTCTCATTCAGTGGAAGGTAGCCCCTTTTAACTCCAACCGATGTGCAGTTCTGAGAATTTATTGTTACCGGAGATGACTGGTAGAGTTCCAGAATGAAGTTGGTTTTGCAACTGCCATCAGAATGTAGACAAATGCATGCACAGTTTTTGATAATTTAAAGAGACCATAATTTTCTCCTTCCAATGTAACATCAAAGATATCTAAAAGCAGGGAATGGACTTCTTCCTGGCATCTCAACAGTGTAGTATGTATCAGACATCAACGTTCTTCAAATAATAAAATAGCGCAAGCATTTCTCATATATTCACCTGTACTTTCAATATCCATGTGAGCCTACTCTTTCTCTTGAGACCATTTTGCAACCTCATATTAGGTAATTTTCTTCATGCATGAATGCACTGTAGTTTTAATTATTCAAGTTGAACCTAGGTTTTTTTTTGCATGGAATATCAATATATAGTAGAACAGTTGAAAGTTTCAACCAAGTAACGAACCTACAATTGCAGAAGTTCAATGGTGAGAATATAAAGATTGAAACCATCAAGTTCAAATTCCGTCTCCCTTCAACTACTTCTCAACAAATTTTGTTCCTATTAGCTTAGGCTAAGGTTAAAAGAAGGCTTTTACTGGGAGAAGAGAAAACAAAATGATTCTTTTCAGCTTAGCCTCGATGGGTAGAGTTACCTTGTTATATGCCATTGTTATGAAAAGAAGAAAAAAATCATGCTGATTTGCTTTTATCATCCTGGTAATGTTCTTGATACTCTCTATAACAGCTACAAAGAAAGATAGGAAAAAAGGAGTTACTGCAGCTGTAGTTGAACTTGACACAAGCCTTAAAAGTAGGTTAGTATAAGATTTAATAACTTGAAAGTCGCTAATGAGAAGAAATTGTAAAGAAGCAGTCCTTTTCACGTCATTAATCCAGCTTGATAGTGAATTTATTGCACATGTAGCTTCATGCCCCAGTTTTGAGTCCATTAATTTCCTGTGATGAGAATTGTGTTGTGCATAACATCCTTTTTAAGGATGAGACGTGTGCGTCTCCTCATCACTTTTTTTCTACTTTTATACATGCTGGATCCTCTATGCACATATACTTTTTGTTTCAAAAATATGGATACCACATTTATATTCATGTGCAAACAGTCCCACATTAATACGACTGACTAAATAAGTAGTCTCATAAATAGAGATTTTTTAACCATAACAAGCAACAATAAAAAGGATTTGCAGCAAGAACAAGCCTACATGTAGAAAATATGACACTTTATGTACATCATCATCATCCAATCAATTGAATAGGTTTCTCCACAAACTCACAAACTGAATCAAAAGTCAAATATGACTAGAAAGCACAACTATACAATACCTATGACAAACACTAGAATCATACGACATCCCGAACAGAGCAACCAATATATCTGACCCAAAAAAATGAAGAAAAAAAGGTTTAAGAAAAGAAAAAATAAAGATCACACAACTAATAAAACAACTCACTTATGATCATTGTAATGTTTCTTCCCTTTATCTTATTTGGTTTTAACTTCATTCTTTGTATCAGATTTAGAGCCGGGAGACTTCCCAATGATTGCTTTCTTAGCCTTCACAAGAGACTGCTTCACCTTGGACATAAGGTTATTTGACTGCTTTGTCTTTACTGGTACTTCTTCTGTAGTTTTCTTGTCTTCACCATCCTTAGGAGCTTCTGTTTTTGCAGTCTCCTCAACTTCTTTCTCGCCTTCAGCAGTCTTCTCATCTTTTATCTCTGTCTCCGACTTCTGAGCCTCTTCAACTGATGGTTCAGCAGTAGCATTCTCATCCACTTTCTTCTCAACTTCTGCAGCTTCATTGGCTTCAATTGTAGGAATTGTGACATCCTTTGAGCTCCCATTATCAGCAATTGGTTCAATGTCTCTAGAAGCAATCAGCACTTCTGGAGCCTTTTCAGCAACTTCAGATGTTTCAACTCCCTTTGCGTCTGGTGCAGCTAATTCTTCAGTTGCAACACTCTTCTCCACCTTCTCATCTTGACCAACAGTTTTCACATCCTTTATTTCTCTTTCGACATTTTCCACCTCTTCTTTTGGTGGTGCTTCAGTAACTGTAGCCTCTGTAACCAATTCCTTTTCTTTCTCCTCAATGACAACATTGTCTGCAGCAACTTCTGTAGGACTTTCCTCGTCCATTTTCTGCATTAGTGTTTCTAAACTAATTGAGGTTACTTGATTTGAGCTCTCTGGAACAACAGGTTCCTCTTTTGGGGCCTCTTCTACCTTATCGACTGGAATCACTTCTTCATTTCCGGTAACAGCCTCAGCAGCTTCTTGCTCAATCTTTTCAGTAGCTTCCGGTAGCTTTTCCTCTACAGTGGGAGCTGGTTCTGGAGCTTCTTCCTTAGGTTCTGCTTTTGGAACATCTGCCTCTAAAACTTTTTGCGGTTCACTGGCCTCTAAATCTATTTGCTCCTTCTTGTCCTCAACAGCCTCAATTGATGTTTCCACGATGTCAACTGTTGCTGGCTGCTGCTCAGGCTTTTCCTCGACAGGCTCTATTTTGGATTCTTTGTCTAAAGTTTCAACATTTCCAGCCTCTGTTTGGACCTCTGGTTCACTTTTGGTAATATCAGCAACTTGATCAGGAATAATCTGAGCTTGTGGCTCAGGGGCAGATTCCTTGGTTAGTTCAGGAATATCTTTGCTAGTGACATCCAATGCAGGTGTCTCATCTTGTTTCTTAACTTCTTCGACAGTAGGATGCTCAATTTTCTTGTCTGCTGTCTTTTCTTCTGATTCTGCTGGAGTAGCAGGTATGCTTGGCAATTCCTCAGCTTTTGGCTTCTCTTCATCGTGAGTTGTGGCTGGTGGAGAAGGTGGTTCATCAACTTCTTTTACCTCTTCAACTGTCGGGGGCGATGGTTCATCAGCTATTGGCTTCTCTTCCTCGACGCTTTTCTTTACCTCTTCAATTATAGTTGCTGGAGGTTCCTCAATCGTTGGCTTCTCTTCTTCATCAGCTTTCTTTACTTCTTCAACTATTATTGGAGCTGGTTCATCAGCTTTAGGCTTCACTTCCTCATCAGCTTTCTGTACTTCTTCCACTATTGTTGGAGCTCGTTCATCAGCTTCAGGCTTCTCTTCCTCATCACTTTTCTTTACCTCTGCGATTATGGCTGGTGGTGGTTCCTCTATCGTTGGCTGCTCATCAACTATCTTTACTTCTTCGACTATTGTTGGAATTGGTTCATCAGCTTTAGGCTTCTCTTCATCATCACTCTTCTTTACCTCTTCAATGATAGTTACTGGTGGTTCTTCTGTTGTCGGTTTCTCTTCCTCATCAGCTTTCTTTACTTCTTCAACTATATTAGGAACTAGTTCATCAGTAATAGGCTTTTGCTCCTCCACAGCTTTCTTTACCTCTTCAATTTCCAGGACCTGTGGCTCATCAACTTTTTGCATCTCTTCTTCATCAGTGCTCTTTAGTTCTTCTATGATTGCTGAAGGTGGTGCCTCTACTGTTGACTTCTCTACCTCATCAACTATCGCTGGGGCTGCTTCATCCGCTATTGGCTTCTCATCTTTCTTCACTTCTTCAGTTATCACTTGGGATGATTCCTCTGCATTTAGCTTCTCCCCGTCATCAACTTTCTCGGAGTCTGGTTCCACTGATTTTGGCTTTTCCTCCTCCTCATTCTTCTCTGGCTCTTCAATTACTGTTGATTCTCTTTTTGTGTCCTCTATTTTTACCACTGGTTCAGTAGAAGAAACCACTGGATTTGGGGAATCTTCTTCTTTTGGTTTTACTTCATTCTCCTTGGTAAGAGGAACACTCTCTCCTTCCATAGTCTTAATCTCTTCAGGTACTTCCTTCTCAGCTTGCTGCAGTAAACATGAAGAAGCAATGAGAATAGAAGAAACAAGAAATCAAATGAGAAAATGTTTAGACTAGAAAGGGGAAAAAGGGCACTGAAAATAGGAATAAAATCTAGGACATTAAGATTTCAGTTTTGGTGTGTAGTAGGTCACTATCAGCTTCATTGAAGAAACTTAATGGCAGTGAGTTGTGTAACATAAATCTGAACTAGTTAAAAAGAGGACAAATTTAGGGAAACACATGGTAATTTCCTCATCAGTCACAAGTCACAAAAAAGATTGATACTGACAAAAAGCACCCTTGGCTCTTTCTTTGGTGAACTCAGCATATAATAATACTATACTAACTTTTGTCACATTCAAGTTACTTCCTAGGTCAAAAGGATAATGAAATTAACAGCCCAGAACATCAACACAAAAGCAGGATTCCAGCATAGCTATCAAACATTTCATTTCAATTCTACAGTTATGATATCATGAATAAGAACTACTACAGAGTAATTTCATCATCTTCCTTCGAAAAAAGTCCTTAGTTTTCTGTTCTGAAGACAAGTAAAATTCACTTGTGAACACTAAAGTTCTCTCTTTTTACTTGCTTACAGAAATCAGCAACCAATACTGTTCTGTGCTAGAAAAACTCAAAGATCAAAATTTACAGTATAAAATCTAGAATTTACTCTCTGCTAATAAAACTCAACACATAACAATAGCTTATGATAAAGCAGAACAAAGGATATATATGCTGCAAAACTCTTATGTATAAAACTATAACCAAACAACCAAAAAAGTACTAAAAGTAACAAAACAAGATACACAAAACACATACATATCTGGTAAAAATGATTAGCAAGAAGAAGAGAAAATTCAGAAGAAGTTTACCTCAGAGACAGTAGTTGGATGATCTGATGAAACAGTATCAGTAGCCATGTATAAAGATTGATGATGAAGAATTGAAAGAAATGATCCTTCTTAAACTGATAAACAAGATTGAGTAGATTTTTAAAGAAAATAAAGAAAAAGGGGTAGTAGACAAGAAAGGAAAAAGAATGATATGGTTGGCAATAGCCCAAAAAAAAAGAAAGGATTTCAAAGCAAATACACAAAGTAAGTAAGTAGAGAAAACCACACTCTCTCACAGTCTTGTAACCCCACAGGCCACAGCCAGCCCTTTTGAAAAGTAAGAAACAGGGTGGACTGATGTTCACATGATGAATGATCTGTCACTCACTTGGTGGAATTACTTTTTAAGTTTTAACTAATCCTATAAATTTTTAATTCACTAATACTAATTATGATGGAAAGAAAACTTTAAATTTTGAATATAAACAAAAAAGAAAGTATTTAAATAACTAGGCAAAAAAGGAATATAAATTATGTTGTGAAAATATGAAGAGGATTGTGTTGTCAAGAATTGGATTGTCATGGTATGGTATGGGACCATTAGTTTTAACAGCCTAATACTAATAATTTGGGAAACAGTTGTCTATTTTGTCCACTTACTGAGAGTTGCAATTTGAAATTTCAAAGATACTTTTCTGGCTTTGGCCCCATTTATTTTTCAGTGAGGCTAACTTCTCTTCACTAAAAGAAAATTATTTTTGGGCATAGGTCCATGGATGGTGTCTACTTGGTTTTATATGTATGTTTGTAATGAAAAAAATATACAATTGTGTACTATTAAGAGGAGGTCCATGTCATGTTTGAGGTTTTAAAAAATTTCTTATGATTACAGAAATCTCTCATTATAAATAAATACTCTTTTAAGGACATTCCTAAACAATAGAGAAACTAATAATATGGGTCTTGTAATTTTTTACAAGAATCTTTTCCATTCATATAAGTAGAGGCAGATTCAGAATTTAGCGCAACAAAACACTTTTAGTATGTCAATTACTAGCGCTAAAGTTTGGCGCATAACTCTTAATAAATATAATGATTATGATAGCAAATTACAAACTTAAGTATTGTTAAATATTATTAGTTTAATATCAATATAATAAAAATATATCATCCATTCGTGTTTGAACTCCACATGTTTTCATATTTTTGAAAACGATTAGTAAAGAAAGAAGTTGATTTTAGAAATTAGAAACTTTTCTTTCTTTTCTTAGGGTTAACGTGGGGAAGAACCAAGAAGAGTAGATTTTGGTTTTCTTTTTTTCCGGTGGGGGTGGGGTTGCGGACTCAAGAATTTTAAAAAGGGAGATATAAAATAAAACGAATTACACCTTATATTACGTCTTTCATGTTTTTTAAGGGTGAATCCTAAAGTTGTGACTTTAAATCGTCAAAAAAGATGTATTAGAGTTTTGATTGAAAACATTAATTAATTGTTGGATTATGTACTTTTATTAGTTCAAACGTAACTAAAAAAGAAGTTAGAAAGTAGGGTAGTCAATTTAATAGTTCAAGTATAACGGTAGACAGATAAAATAGGTGAGGATAGTTTAATTATAGAAAATGGTTGGTATGGTACCTGGTAGATGTGTTTCGACAAAAATATTGAGGCCCGTTACGTTGATAGAAATTGACAGGGTTTTGACAAATATATTCCCTTCTTTTAATTTATGTGATATTTTAAGTTTAAAATTCATTTGATAAATCTTTGAAGAAGCTAAATTGAATTATAGATTAATTTCATATTTAAATTTAAATATTTAAAAATTATATAATAATTTTATTTTCTCATATTCAGTCGAACTTCATAATCTGAATATTTAAAAGCTAAAAAAGTCACATATATTGTGATTGAGTTGGGCACATCCAATTATCCTAATCAGTGAGCTGGAATTTGGAGGACTTATTTTATATATCTTTTTTGGTTTTCTTATTATAAGTAGGCCGATGCATTTGGTCTGTCAAAGAATATTCTCGAAAAAATAATTTAGAGAGATAATATTTGATGATAAAAGGTATTTACAATTATCATAACTATTATTTCAATTTTTACTTCATACCACTACTCTCAGCAACACTTTAGCCACTATCATCAATGCAAAAATAAACAAACAAATTTTTTTTTAGAGAAAAGACAATACCTGAACTTGTTCCGAATTTTTAAAAAGATACTTTAATTATGCGGATTTTCTATTAGCACACTAAACAATCTTAAACTAATATTATTACATTATTTTTTATCCACATGACATAGAGAGTGTGTGCACTCTCTCAAAGAGAGTGAACAACCTAAAGTAACTAATATAATTTTATTTTTACAAATATTTTATTATAAAGTATATTTTCTTATTTTTCTTATTATTTTAACCTTTTTTTCCTTTTTATTTTTTCTCTTTCTTTCTTCTTTCTTCTTCAAAAATTCATTGTATAATCTTTATTGAAGCTTCTAACTTTCAATGTCACTATTTTTATCACAACTTCACCTTCCTTTTTTACTACTATTAGTTTTACTCTCTTTAATTTTAAAATTTTATCTAAATATTTTCTTACATTTCAAACAATTTGAAAAACCCATTATAGTTCAAGATGATTAGGAAGTATCATATAGTTTTTTTAATCCGATTTCAATTAAGTTCTTTCAATTTTCGGGGAATTCATTGATTTTTTTAAAATTATCATTTCTAATTTTGAAGTTATATGAAGAGGAGTAATTGATGATACCTTTAAAATTTTAAATTTTTTTAGAAAAATAATTAGTTTTGTTATCAATAATTCAATAAAGTCTAAAAAATAGTATGAATTCTTTTTTATAAATAAAATAAAATTGAAATAAAGAATTTGATTGGAGAAGAAGAAGAAAAAGAAAAGAAAAAAATGGGAGAGGGGTTCAACTTGACGTGGGGGGTGGGGTGAGGGTGGGAGGTGAAGAAAAAGAAAGAAAATAGAGGGATGGATCACTTGAAAGTGGGGTGGAAGATAAATTGGAATTTAAGATGAAATCAAAATTAAAATAAGTCAAAAAGTAAGAGAGAGAAATAAAGAAAAAACTTAGAATGAAAAAAAAATATACATTTTTAATTATATTTAAATGTGTGTATGTAATGATTGGTGTGTGAACACACTTGCTTTCTTAAAATCTGGGGATGATCGAAAAATGATATAATAATATCTGTTCAAAATTGTTTAGTGGGGTAATAGGACGGTTGCAAAGTTAAGGTGTCTTTTCGCAAATTCGAGACAACTTCAATGGTGACTTTATGTTTTTTCTCAAAAAATTAACAAAAATACTATCTTAGCTATTATTTTCCGTCTCGCTTTATATGGCACGAGTCGGAACTCAGAAGTACAAGAAACAAACTATAAATTTTTCACTGTGAATTCTGGCATACAATTTTTAAGTTTTTTGAAACAAAATTAACATGTTTTAAAACTACTTAAATGTATAAAAGTTATAATAATCAACTATTCAAAATATTTGATATTTATAAGCATATGAAAAAATTGCCATAAAAGAAGTACTTATTTTATTCTCCAAATAGTAATTGTGGCATTTTTGGAACTCATGTAGAATAAGTGATTGTCGTGTGGGCCGTGGGGATGTCCCTTCACTGAACACTGATTTATATAAGTTGATCTTAAAAATTCTAAGCATTACAGAGGCGGATCTAAGATTTTGAGGTTCTAGGTGCCACACAACCATACCCTTTGAACAGTTGTACGGTTCCAATATTTACATTGGAGAGACTAAATAAGTTTTATGATCGAGCTTTGTCAATGGCAATAGCTTTGGCTGATTGGTTTTGATGAGTCTAGTTCAATAACTAGAATATATTTTTTACAGGGTTCCCCAAGCTTGTACGTAGATCCTCCCAACTTTTTCCTTCCATGTGTAATCCTTAGTACCTGTGCTTAGCTTTGATTATTATATTTACCAAGGAAACAGCAGAATTTCATGTACCCAATAAGAACATAAGTTTATCATCTTGTTACCAAGTTAAACTAAAGACCAGCTAAACAGAATCCCAAACCTCAATATTTGAACTCAAACTAATGCTTAACCTCTCAATGTTCCTGACACAGACATTCCCTAGGCAAAAAGTTGGTCAGAAGCAACATGGCAATCAGGAGAAATATAATAAAGACAAGCGCCATAACCATAATAGGAAATAGAAACCCCAGTTGCTCTGGCTCTAGACTATCCAGAGTTTCAAATCTCTTATCTTAGACATAATGATTAAGAAATATTTTTTATTACGATTTGGAGTAGGGGCCGACATAATGATTAAGAAATACTTTTTATTACGATTTGGAGTAGGGGCCGCGCGTACGCAGGCCCCCACAGCAACAAATTATGACGTAGGCTCGACCACTTGGGCCGACCTTAGGCAGGCACCCCTCCAAAGTGCAATGAAGGTCACAAGCCTAGGCCATGGGTCTTACTGATCGCCCATTGACCCCGTCCAGGTAAGTATGTTTTCCAGTTAGCTCAGCCAATTACTAATACTACCTGTTTTTGCTACACTTTTCTCTTAGATGTCGATGTGGGAGAATTACTCAAAATGGCATAACTCTCTTAACCTTTTCTGTTTGGAAATAGAAAAGGAAAATTAACAAAGCCTATATTCAATTCTCTTTGAATACAACAAGAAATATGAAAGGATGAACTACTTTTGATTATAAAATTGTGCTTCAACATCTAAATCAATTACACATGAAAAATATGCACGGAAAGAGAGCCTCACATATAATCCTTTTAAACATTGAGAATTCACATGGAATTGCAGCCACCTCTCTGCTTAACTTACTGAATGGTTTTGGCAAAAACACAGCAACTAAGTTCTCTGAGTAATTTTGATCAAGTTCGTTCTCCGAGTAATTATGACATATAAGTGGCAGCAAAACGGCACCCGTCCAATCATGTGGTGCCTGGGATGGTTTAATGGCCTTCAAAACCTTTCTTTTGCTGTTTTGGCATTACCCAGCTCTGGTTTTTTAAGCTAGGCAAGGAGGCTTCTGAGCTCAGAGCTGGTAATTTAGTTTTTATATTTGTAAAAAATAATTGAGGCATATATATTAAATTTAACAAGAAAATTAGTGAAAATAATAAATTTGACCATCAAAATAATAAATTCAAATTAATCGTTAAATAATAATAGCCAGAAAAAATATGTGTGCTGGAAAGATCAAATATACACCCTACATGAATTATTATTTTTAATAAAAAAATTAAAAAATCAATATAAATTCTTTTTTCTACGTGAGCCATTTGTGTAACAATAAGAATATATATGAGTCATCTTCATAACCATAGTATACCAACTCTAAGGGATCGTTTGGTGTGATGGATAAAAGAACTTAATCCTGGGATAACTTTTAAGTGGCCTTTAATCCGTTGTTTGGTTGCAAAAACTGGGATAACTTATTTCAGAATTAACAATTAGTCCTGGGATAAGTTATTCTTACCTAGGGTGGAATAGTAATCTCAGGATAACTTATCATGGGATAAAGTAGGTAAAATAACAAAAATAGCCCCCCTTAAACTCTCTTTTTTAAACCACTTTACATTCATGTATATTAACATAATTTTTCACAACATTTATAATAACATTCACAACCTTAGTTATTAGTTGTTCTTATGATAATATATTTTTCCATTAAAAATTTAAATTTTATAAATACAATTTTTATTTATGAATATATTATAAGTTGAATTTATTTGTCTAATTCTTATGTTTATTTTTATTTTGATTTCTCTTAAAATGTTCACTCCACTACGAAATTGCATATTTTTAATTAAATAGTTTACTAGTCACTTAAAAATTATATTTTATATATCAATTATAATGTAGATAACTTTAATGATAAAATTTCTATTACTTTAATAAATTTAAAATGAAAGTTTTATTTTTAAGCTAAATAAGATGAATGTTTAGTTTTAAACTAAATACGATGAAAGTTTTATTTTTAAGCTAAATAAGATGAAAATTTTATTTTTAAGCTAAATAAGATGAAATTTTTATTTTTAAGTTAAATAAGATGAAAGTTTGATTTTAAAAACACACGGTATAATCATGGAAATGCACACACAAAATATTTAAGCTAAATAAGATGGAAATTTAATATATTTTTTTAAAAAGAAAAACTAATTAAAGCTTGCAAAGTAAATGTAATAAATAAATAAATAAATAAGGTGGAGGGTATTATCGTATACAAACAACTTATTCTTAGAAATTATGCAATTAATATAAATTTGAATATAACAAACCAAACAAGCAATGAAAATTAATCTCAGTATAACTTGTATTCAAATCAAACCAGTTATTTTTTTCTTTTCACTTTTTGGTAATATCTATTGCACAGTCATTTGGTCATTGTGATGTGACCCTTAGACGCTTGAGCCTGAGAGTGAAACCCGAGTTTTGAGTCTGGCCGGCTACATTATTTTCCTTTTTAGCAGATAATTAAAATGAATCATAAAAGGTGATGACCTAATGTATATCACTAATATGAAAAGCGAATTTCATCCAATTATATCATTATGCATCAATTTATTTTTAGTGGTGCCTTCAAATTTTAAATTTGCCTCATATAATTGCAATTATAAAAATTCTTTGTCAATTTTGTATATACATCTTTCAAATCATTAAGGTCATTCTTCTCTGTTAATTAAAGACAACATTTAATGAAAATGATCTAGAATTCAAGTAGAATAAAGTTGTATGTGGTAACAGGAAGCATATGTTGGTAGTGGATAAGCACTCCAACTAGAGATGTGAAAAGTCGTCGTCGCCTTAATCACTCTTTGGATTTTTAGGAAAACAGAGTCGCCTTAATCATTCTTTCGATTTACTAAGTATTATGGTTAAAGTTTAATGAGTACATGTGAAATTAATTTGATTCTCTTTTTCATCACAAATATTGATTATAAGAAGAAATAAAGAGATATCTTCCTTCCTAAGTAGCAGTCGAATTTGTTTAATTATATCAATCAAATTTGAGTAGAGTAGATTAATTATATTTAAACAACAAGTGCTATTCTGGATCAACAGCCGCGCGCGTTGGTTCCGTATTGGTTTGCAACTATTTTACTTAAATTTAATTCACATACTTGTGAGAAAATATGTTAATTTGATGCAATAATTAACATCTCAGAAGAATTATGAAATGATAAATAGAATGAAGTTGGTGAGAAATAAGCTAAATAATTAATTAATCAAATGAAAACGAACTAAATCTGCAGCAGACTCTAAAATATGAAGTGTATTCAGAATTTTGGTATACCTTTGAAAGTAAAGGTGGTTTTGTTATGAATGAGAGCATGGTTTCCTCCGAGGCCATCCAGCTTTCGTAACGTTCTTAGCCGAAGATGGTAAGCGAAGACTCCTCTCCACAGCCAACTAATTATTAATTCCCCATTTAGTGTGCCAACCACTTTTGCCGATATATTTAAAAGACCATTAAAGGGAAATGGCTTAATATCAAGAATGATTGTGTCACTAATTGAACTCCAACTGTATTGATCTTCCAGATCCCACAATTGCATCTTTACTATTTCTTGAGCGTGAAAAGTAATCACGCAGAATGACAACACGCCTTCCTTATCTATGAGATCCATCCGAGCATTTTTTTCTTCTAAAATCTGGCAACAATATCTCTCTCCCGGATGTGATACCACATGAAATTCTTCCTTTTTTATGTCAAATACTATCACATACACTCCGCAACACGTTACAGGACGATCATTGGAGGGATGCATTTCATCAGCCATCCAATAAATAGCATCTGTTTTCACAATAGGAGCAGGGCAAATTGCCATAGGAAATATATAATTAAGCTTTTTCCAGCCCCTTTCAAAATCCACCTCATTTGACAAAAGCGAGCTAATCCTAACTAATATGAATTCTTGTTTCGTTGATCCCAAATATCTTCCCCCAATGCCGTAATATTCCTTGTCCACTGGATGGAAATAGAGTGCAATAATAGTAGTATGTGGGATGTGAAACCTAAGTTTTACTCCAGTGATGGGGTTGAAGATTACATGCCTCATTTTTGACTCGTAATATATAACTAGGAGCAAGCCATGATACGAAAAGATATCACTAAACCAACAATTCAATAATTTACAAGTGCAACTACGTCTGAATTTTTTCTTCCTTCTAAAAATCCCCCGACTCTTTTTATACCAATCATCGATAAACACTATTTTCATGTCCCACTCTTTTTTATCGAATTCATCGACAATAATGGTAGGGACTGCAGCACCGCCATTTAAATACATGTCGTTGAATTGTGGTGTAGAGATTAAACAATTCCATTGTGTGCACACTAGTTGGCAACGGAGTAAGTCTTCTGCCGAGAGTCTGCACAGAATATTTATCAATAGATCATCCGGAAGAAATAGACAATCATTTTCTCGAAAACAAAACAAGCAAGACGAAAACATTATGTATCATCAAACTGTTAGATCTTATTTCTTGCGTACTATAATATAAAAAAAAAGGGCATATAATGGACAAATTATGTGTAAAATAGAATTGGTGTAGGACTCTACTACTTTGTAGTTATCTATAAAATGCAATTTAGATAATTATAGCTCTTACCTCATACACTCCAGTCTCTCTACGGATACATGCTAATAACATAATCAACATCAACTTTGTTAGCGATTACATAGGCACTTGAACAGGTCAAAATAATTTACCACCTTATTTTTAGGAAAATCAAACATGTCAAAATAGTTTACCACCTTATTTTTAGGAAAATCATTTGCAAGTGTAAACTATGTTTATGATTTAAAAGGTGGTGATATTCTGGATAAGGATTTTATTTACTTAGAGGAGAAAGTGTTAGGCATCATTAATCATAAGATATTTCTTAAATATACTCTAATTTAAATTTTTTTAAAAAGGGGGATTATATAGTGATAATAAAAATGGCTAAAGTGATTTGAAAATAATTTGGAGCTGAAAGGAGTTGTATTTAATATACAAGTGATATACATAAAATATATGAGAGCGCTATACTTGTGATATACCGGGTTCATAGAGCAAAATATGTGGAATATATATTTATTGGTTTTCACATATAAACAATTTTGCAATAAGGAGGTTTACAACTATCCTTTGGGGTAATACCGAACTTTATATGATCATATCCTCTGTTTCACCAAATCAGCCCCTCTACTTAAGTCAAAAGCTAATTGATGGTAGCAAAGAAAGAGGCAACTTAAAAAGTTGTCCATAAAAATAGAATTTATTTAATCCACACAAAGTGGTCACTAAACTTTAACCATAATATCATCAATAATTAGTAAATCGCAATAATTTTATCTTACGTCACCAAATTATGTGACGATTTTTTCGAAAGATTCACCAATGGACAAACTTGGGAAAATTGACTTGCATATTTACTGCCACACATGTGTGGGTGAAAGGAAAAAAAACATACAAACATAGAAAATAAAATAACATGAGGTAAACCAATTATATATTATATTCGTGTCGAGAACGAACGAAAACAATAAGCATAGGCTCACTGCATGAAATTTGTGGATCATGTAAATAGAGTTGTTCACTCTTTTTTAATAATGTTACATGCGGGGAGAAAATGTGAAGTAAAGAGTAACAACATTCTACTATCCCTCTGATTTCTTTTGAAGTAGTTGTAATTTTCAATCGAAATGTGAAATTACGCTATTTTTAGGTGAACCAAGCAGGTCAACAGCGTCTAATTGGGGCGGAGGAAGGCATCAGCGAGCAACTGTCCAAGCTGAATTTGTGCAGCAGTAGTAAGGTGCGTGTAATCTGGTCCGATCTGCAGCCCTTTGGCATCCACATATTTCAAATTCCCAATATTTATCTCTCGCTGAGCTTCCCTCACCAACTCCATGTATGGCCCTAGTGCTGTTGCAATTCCCACCTGCACCAAAAAAAATTATCCCCACTACATTTTTAGGACCCACCTTATCTCTTCTACCAAAAAATTTTCTTTTTCCCAAAAGTATGTCTTATTATTACGATCACACGTTCATGAGTCACTGCACCGACTTTTCTTTTTTGAATTTTTCATTTATTCAAATATTTTCCTTAAAAGAATGTTTAGATAAATTTAATTTTGTTTATCATCATATAACAAAAGTCATTCAAATCATAAGAAATGATATCGTGAACCTAACAAGGTAAAGGAGAAATTGGACTAGGTAGTTATCAGGAAAAAAGGGTTAATGGGACCTTATATATTCTCATATGACTCGAACCCACAGTGTTAAGATTTATCACCAAAAACAGTTGTCAATTTTTATAATTTTAAAACCCAAGAAAAAAACTTGTCAAACTTCAAATGCCAAAATGATTGTTAAAGGAAAACAGAGCAAACGTTCTAGGCCACAGCTAGGAACAAAGATGGATGAAATTAGTAGTATCAAAAGGGTAGTAAGCCCTCATACTATTTGCATATCCAATAATTTTCTCAAAGAAAATATACCTGAATCACAGTTAGATTAGGCAGTTCCAGATCGTGGCGCAAATGCTTGAAGAATCTCTCTAATCTGACCTTATACATTTTGGCATCCTCAAGTGTCTTTGTATCACTCTCACCTTGGAACCACAACAATGCCCTGATCTTTCCGCCGCCTCGAGTGGCCGCCTTTGTCCTCTTTATCATATTCTTGTAAAGGAAGCCACCTGGAGCCCATTCAGTAATACTCGTTCCTCCAACAGCACAAGGAACCAACCCAATTACTCCAATACTTGGATCTTTCTTCAAAACAGTATTGGCAAATGGCATCCCTGGACCAATCCCACAAGTATTGTTCACATCTATGTCCTTATGAAGGGGTTCATGAGCCTCAACCCATTTAAGTCCTCCACTTAGTCGGAGGATTGATGGGTTGGACTCGCATTCATGTGGGATGACACCATCCCACGACTCATTAACAAAGCCGGGACGGAGTGAGTGATTAATTACTCCGCCTCGGCCGGAAATGTTGCTCTGCCCTGCTAAAATGAATATGTTTTTAACTAGTGAATAATTTTCGAGATCTGCTGTGGTTACCCAACCAGCGTGTGCTAAAAGCAGCAATAACAGATAAGGGAGCATTGTTTTTCTATGAACCATTGATAAAAAAAAAATCTTTATAGATTAGATCTAGAAAACTATGGGCTTGGGACTTGGGGGATAACTATTTCCTTTATTGCTAGGACTACTTTATTCAGCCCCACCACTGTGAAATAACACTAACATACAAAATTCAAAGCGGTCTAAAAACCATTGCCCATTCGGAATGTTCTGTAACTTTCTGATTTTATGGGCAGTAATCATTTTCATTTTTATAAACTTATTACTCTGAGTCAGATTGACATAATAAAGTTCTGTCGAGCAGAATTATATTAAAAAAGAAAAAAGTGAAATGGTAAAATTAAAATGAACAGCATCCAACTTGTGGAGATCCATCAAATGATGGGAATTCAAGGTAACTAATTAGAAATTATATATATTACGTGTGTTTGACTCATAAAAAGTTAAAACAAAACCCAAATATGAAAGGGGATGTTTAGCAAGATAATTAAGTTACTAAAGTGTGATTATTACAAGCGAAAAAGAACTAGAAGAACATAGAAACATTAATGTGGTTTGTAAGGATACTGTATGTGTATGAAAATTAGTATATGCATATGGTGAAATAAGGTATAGGATAGAAGTATATTCGTGTTTTGGGAAAAGGGCTTAATATATTCTTCAATTTTGTCATTTAGAGTTGATATATCACTCGTTATAAAAGTGAGTGTTGTACAAATGACTCACATATACTTTTTTCCTCTAATGGAAGTAGAAAAATTAGTTTTAATTTAATTTTTTAATTATTTTTTAAAAAAAAAAAAAATAATCCATATGAGTATATTTGATCATCCTCACACATATTTCTTTTTGACTTTTTTATTTTAATGACTAATTTAAATTTATTATTTTGATGGTCAAATTTATTTATGTTTCACAAATTTTCTTGTAAAATTTATTATAGATGCCCCAATATTTTTTACAAATACAAAAACTAAATTATAATATAGCCGAAAAAAATAGTTTTAAATTAAAATATAGCCATGAAAAAATTAGTTTTAAATTCTTTTCTTTACACTAAGGAATGAAAGAAAAAATAAATAAGAATATAAAACTCAAATAATAATAACCAAAGAAGTCAAAAAATAATTTATGTATGAAAAAGAATAAAATATACCTAGAACTTTGCTACACAGATGATATATACCCCTACATGATTTTTGAAAAAATTAAAAGTCAAAACTAATTTTTTTTTCCACTTCCATTAGATGAAGGGTATCTATGAGCAACTTTTGTAACAGTAAGGATATAATGAGTCATTTGTATAACTGTAAGGATATATCAGTTTTAAATGACAAAGTTGAAGGTATATCATGCCTTTTTCCCTTTGTGAAATACTAATGTGAAAATTTTATAATTGACATATACAAGACTAATAATTATAAGTTATGACATTCTTTTTTTTTCTTTCAAGTTATAACAATAAAAAATTACAGGTTCTAACATTTTATTAAAATAAAAAATGATTTAAAATAACAGTAAAAATTAATTTGTTTGAAAAATAGATAAGGTAAAAAACGGATATATTATTAGTAATTAATTTGAATTCATTAATGATAATTAACATGTGCCATAAAACTAGGAGATTTATAAAAAAAGGAATATTTGTTTTCCTTTTTTAACTCAAAGCAGTTAAATTTCGTTCAAAAATAAAAAAAAATCTTTTGTTCAAACGTTTCTCTCTCTTCTCAATTTTTTCTGTAATTAGTCGTCACTCTCAACTAGTTCCAATTCGTTTTTATTCAATAATCTTCACTTTCTTGTAATGGACGGCTTCTTATCAATATTAATAAAGCATGGTGGTAGATGGGGTCCTTCAGGTTAGTGTTCTTTTGCGATTTTTTATTTGTATTGTTATACTAATCAAACGTAAAAAATAATAATTAAGAACAGTGATACTGGAAAGAAAATTTTCAGATTTTGTTTGTGTATAATATCATTTAATTTTGACGTTTTTGGTATGAGCATTTTTTAAAAAAAATTATATAAAATTTGCTTGAAATTGATATAGATTTTGGTATGAATTTTATTTTTACTTTAAGGTTTCTGGTAAATTTTTTTGTATAAAATTGATTTATAATTGGTATACTGGTTATACCATTTTGTACGATTTTGGAATTATTTTGAAATGAATTTCATATACTATTTATCTAATAAATGACAAGTAATTGTTAAAATTAGTATTATTCTTGTATTATACTCGCATGATTTTGCTGTGAAAAAATTACGACTTATGGGATGAAATAGTTATAATGTTAGCATGAAATATGTATGAAAAGTGTGCCTAAAAAATGTATGAAATGTGTATACTCCATTCTGGCCACTTTTTTTTTAAATGAATAATGTTATATTTTGGTACTCCATTATTATTTGGTATGTTTGTTGGTTTAAAAAAATATATAATTTTTTTTAATACTACTAATTCCAAACATGTGTGGCAATCTATAATATTTTATGGTACGATTTCTGGTTTGAATGGATTTTTTTTTTGGCATTATAATGGAATGTAATTTGATTAATAATAATGTAATCAATTTGGTATACAATACAACAATTTGAGGAGTTTATGATAGATTCTTTATATATATTATTTAATAATAAAAATAAAATTATAAAAGACTAATTATTTAATAAAGTAAAATTAAATTGATTTATAAATAAAGAGCGATCTGTTATAACCCGTAATTAAACTGGTATAAGTAATAATATTTTAAAAGGAGATTTAAAACTCGTAATATTGCCCCTTAAATATATATGTGGTGTGATTTTTCCAATACTAATATATAACTCATACTTGGACCTTGTTTTGAAAATAACCGTTGAAGGGAATGAGCAAACTTATGGGCCGAATCTTCTGCAAAGAGGTTAGTTAGCAAAACAAGTTGGGTCTAGCCAGCCTAATTTTCCTGCCCAGAAAATGGATTTGGGGCTACAAATTAGTTTTGGACTTCTATATCATCTTTTCAAAAACTAACTTAAGCAATTTGGACAAATCAAAATACTTTAGAAATGGAGGCTTTTGGAACTAAGTTTAAAAAGTTATCATTTGGTGTTTTATTCACATAAAAATCTGCATTATTATTCTTAAATAATGATAACCGCAAGCTAGTTCTAAAGGGAAGAGAGAAAATCGTCAACTAGTAATAATCAGTAAATTTATGCAAAAGTCATACACACATGAAGTCAGTAACAATAATCACAAAAATTATAGGTATTGTATAAATAAAGAAAGGGCAAACCACATAAATCCCACTAGTTTAGGTCTTAATTACTAAGATTCTCAATAGTTTCAAATATTATTTTCTCTACCATATTTCATGCTTAGGATACATGAGTCTGAATCCATGAGATACATGTATCTGAATCCATGAGTTACATGTATTTGTCGAATTTTAAAATTAAGATACAAAATTTATTTATTTAAATTAATTGGTTGTAACCGATTTCCTTGAGGAGTAATTGAGAATTTTTAAAATACATAGATAATTAATTTCATTTTATTATTCTTTGAAATAGTAAATTCATTAATATTATTAATATAAGATAAAAACATGTATATCTTGGTAATGTAATTTGATTAATTTCAAATTATTACTCTTAAAATAATAAATTCATTAATTTGATGTAGCTTCTATTATCAATATATGATGTATCCAACAAACTAAACACTTAGATACATGAGTGTCATACAAATACATTCATATGTATCATAGAAGTATCTAGCATTAATTTCATGTATTTGTTATACGTATCTAGGATTAAATTTATGTATCTATTTATATATATCTAATATTAATTTCATGTATCTTTTATATGTATTTGGTATTAATTTGATGTATCAAGTATCAATTGCATATGTTATATCTAAAAACATGTATCTCGAATACATAGTAAGCATATACATCTAATTATGTGTATCTAAATATGGAATATACAAAAAGAAGAAGCATGTACATCGAATTATGTGTATCTAAATTTCATAGGTTATATCCAAAAACATGTATCTCGAATACATAATAAGCATATACATTCAATTATGTGTATCTAAATATGAAATGTAGCTGAAACACATGAATTTAGGAACAAATCACGACTGTAGAGTATCTGTCGTATCATTAATATCATCGTGTTGTTAAAAATCATGTATCCGAAATTTAATGGTGGATACATATACATGTTTAGATACCCCATTACTAAAAATACAACTCAAATCTTAATTAAGATTACTACTTATTGGATACACATGTTTCAATGGCTATATCAAAGTAATATTGGTACTACCACATCCATGTCACAGTAATCAAAGAAAGCCTTAGAAGAACACCAGCAAATAAAAACTCTCCACAATACTCCCTTTGATCCTTTTGCGCTGTGGCATAACATAATCAAAACTAAGATCGCCATTTCTTCCAGAGACAAACAATCAAGACCCACTCTGAATTGAAAGTTTTCTCTGTAGCAGTAATTTGATTTGACAATACAGAATAATATTTAGGTTCAGGAGAATTTATCGGCCATGGTGATGATATCTTGAGAAGAAGAGAGTACATTAGCTAATGTTGGAATTAAATTGTACGGTGAATTCTTGAATCAGAAAGGAGGAGACATAATTGAGTGATAAATATGAGAGGGGAGAATTAAGAGATATTGGTTCATTTGGAGTGAAAGAGTTAATTAAGCAGATAATTAATCAATCCTAGTTTTAAGGAATGTGGGTATCTAATTGTATCTTCAAATAGTATATTAATATATGGTATAAAATATTAAAAATGGTAATATATGTAATTGTTTGAAAGTAAAAATAATATTAGTATATATAGTAGTGATGTATGTCTAATAAGGTAGTTTATCCAATAAAGAAACTAAAAAATGGAGTCCAATACCTAATACTTGCCCACTTAGGCTATAAACTTACATGGACCAAATAGCTGGTGTCCCAAATGTGTTCTGTAAGCCCATGGACCTATGGTGGCATAAATGTGTCTTTTTAGACCAAAATTGAGTTTCAAGTGCAACTCCAACTCCACATGTGTACATAAAAGAGAGAAAAAATAATAATTAAATATCTCACTTTTTAATTATCCAAAGCCTACTTTAAAGGGAAATCGCTTAATATCTACCTTGAACATGATTGTCTCTCTACATGAAAATTTTTGTTTTTAAGATTTGGCAATAACATCTCTCCCCCGGATGTGAATTTTTTCCTTTATTATGTCAAACCCAGTTTTTACAATAAATAGCATCTGTTTTCACAATAGGAGCACAGCCGTAGGAAATATATTTATATAATTAAGCTTTTTCCATCCACTTCATTCAACGAAAGCGAGCTAACCCTAACCAATTTGAATTCCCCTATTCCGTAATATTCATTTGCGACTGACTGGATGGGAAAAAAGTGCAACAATAGAACCACCTGGGATGTGATAATTTCCCAACCCATGGTACGATAAGATTTGGTAAAAAATCCCAGACTTCAATAATTTACAAGTGTTAACTTTTCTTTCTTTCTTCTGAGGACACTTATTTTTATGTTCGATAAATACTATTTTCCAGTTCTTTTCTTTTTCATTGACAGCAATGGTAGGAACATTCATGTTGTTGAAATTAAGCAATTCCATCTTCTGCACACTTGTTGGCAACGGAGTAAGTCTTTTAGTGGGAGAACAAAACATTATGTATGAAATCGTTTGATCTAATTTCTTAGATACTACTATAAGAAGACAGATTAGTGTACTGATTTGTAGTTATCTATATGATTTTAACTAATAGAATTGGTGTAGGAGTCTACTAATTTGTAGCTAACAGATGTAATTTTCAGCTTTTTAGTTGTTTCTTTTTCTTTAATTCTCACTCTCTCCCTTGCCCTTCTAACTTCTCAAAATACTTGAGCAAAGGGGCTTTTAGAGATAACGTTAAAATTTTATCAATCAATTTTAATTCAAATATAAATCAGCATTCTTAAAACCACAATAAATTTGTGCAAAACTCATACAAACACACATGAAGTCAGTAACGTAATCACAAAAATATACTGCAAGTATTATTGTATAAATGAAGAAACTGAAAAATGGAGCCCAATTCCTAATGCTTGACCTCTAAGGCTATAAACTGACATGGACCTAACAGCTGATAGCCCAATTGTGATTTTTGGGCCAAAATTGAGTTTCCCAAAATGGACCTAACAGCTGATTGACCAATTTATGCATTTGATGAGTGCATAGAATTTTTTTTAAAGTCATGTTAAGTTAAATACCTTGAGTTTAATGTACAAGTCATTTAAATGAGTTTTACTAACTCTGGTCATCCCTAACACCCAATGAGTAGTAGCTATTCTAAATTTTCCCAATATTATCTTCGGATTTGCTCTGACTGTTACGTGTACACCTTTCAACACCAGTATTTTCCCAATATAAATATCTTCGAGAGTAAATTAAATATTAATGCGGAGGATCATGAAAAAGTCAACAATTCTCGCATTTAAAAGCAAAAATGTTTCTTCAATAAACTATAGTTAAAAGGTTATTTATTTGAAGTGACGGATATTGAATTTGAAACTTGTAAGTTTTCAAATTTAAAATTTGTGAGTTCTCAATTAAAAAATAAAAAACTCACTTAAATAAGAAAAAAAATATAAAAATTGAAACTAGCTATTTTTATAGCGAAATAATGAAATCTGTTGTTAATTATTTTTAGAAAAAGATGATCAAATTATGATAAAATATGTACTTAATTTCATATTATTGTAATAATTATAAGTTACAATAATTAGAAAAGAAAAAAACGAGGAAGAAGAATAAATGACCCAGCCACAATGTAAAAAAAAACAAAACAATAATTGTATAAAATTTGGTGTGATCTCTTTTTAATTTGATTTTTGTATTTTTTTTTCTTCTTTTATGTTGTCAATTTTTTTCGTATTTTAAATGAAACTTAGAAAAAATAGAGTTTTATCGGAAAAAATAATTTGATACTGACTAGTCCAGCTAATCTATTTTATAATGGGTTCACGACACAAAACATGATATATATTTATTTGGTTTCATATATAAATATAAAATTTGAAAACTCAACTAGGGTTTCATATTAAACTTATTTTATTATAAAAATGTTAAAATTCAATATAATTTTATATTGGTATGACAACCAAATCGGTGAACACAGCTAACACCAACTTCTCCCATATTAATCTAACCTTCTAGTATGTTGGTAAGTTTAGGCTACTTTTTGGAAAATTTGTTTGCACAATTTTAATTCAGAAGTAGTGACATGCTTGCAATGCTCCTTCGAAAGATAACGGCTACTTCAATTTCTCGTACATTTATGTTGACCCATTTCAATTCCTTTTGTCAAGTGCTAGTTCGTCTAGTTATTCGTTGCCAACATAACAACTTTATCCTTATATTTTTAAAGTAAAACAATTAAAAAATAAATATTCATTTAATTCAATATCGCCATTGCAATAAGATACAAGGTTGTATCTTTGATATGTAGCCTATTTAGTATAACTAATCTTGTTATCACCTTAATATGACTCCTATTTAATTTTTGATATGTAGCCTATTTAGTATAACTAATCCTATTATCACTCCTATTTAATTTTTGGGATTTCATACATGTTATTTTTAATATAGTGTTCTTAAAAAAAACAACATAAAACATTTAACTTTAAATAGTAATATTATTATTGTAAAGATTATTTTGAATTAATAGAATGTTAGTTATGTGTTTGTGATATATTATCTTAGATGTTGTTATAAGAACTTTCTTTATTAATATAAAAGTTTGAGTAGTCTAATCCAGAATTCTAAAATAAATCAATTTTTAAAAATACATAAATTATATATATATAGTTAATTAAATAAAATGTTTTTTAGCAAACAACTTAAGTTTTATATGAGATAACTCCAATTTATGTTATAGCACATGTATAGAGGTTTTATGTTTAATTCTCACCATACTCATTATAAAAAAATAAATTATTATGTGTTTGACTCATCTAAGAATAAAATAAAACCCATATATATAAGGGTGTGTTGATTAAGATAATTAACTAAAGTGTGATCATTACAAGAGAAAAAGAAATAAAAGACTAGCTAACATAGAAACATTAATGTTGTTTTCACAAATCAACGTCCACGCACAATGTATTTCTGCTCCACTAATTTTTTGTTCTTTTATCAATTTAAATTATCATAATCTAAATATTAAAAGTGAGAGGCTTCTAAGTGGAGTGGAAAAATCCGACTAAAGAAGAAGAATGAAGAAAAAGGGGTAAGAAATAAAAAAGAAGGGGAAGAAGAGAGGGTTTAAGTGAAATTTTATATACTAGTCAGCTTAATCATCTAGGTGGATGAATTTTTATGGATAAATTAAGCTTTTACGCGTCAAATATCTAGCTAAGTCTGTTTTGTGGTGTATTTTAATATCTAAATAGTAATAGTTTATGTAGATAAAAAAAAAACAATGAATAGTTGTATGTAAATTCGCAAAACAATAATAATTCCGATGGAGAAAAAAAAAGAAAGAGAAGGGAATAAATGATAAAAGAAGAAAACGAAAACAAGAGTGTAATGGAGTAGTTGGGACATAAAAAAGAAATAAATTATGAGGAGGTACATGGTGATCATTTTATTAGACTTTGATGAGAGATGGATTAGATATATTGCTTTAGGTAATTATAGTAGTTTTGTATTAAAACTCTTTAATTCACCCCTCTAATAAGTGTTTATCAAGACAAAATATTATCCAATGAGAAATCGACATCTCTCTAAACAATTTTTTCCTATTGACAAGACTCAACTCAAAGAGAGTCTTCCCCACCCCAATTAGAATCTTAAATAGTTCATTATGGGCAATAAACTCACTACCAAAAAATTAAAAAGTTAATCATGTAAATTGAGAAGAAAGTCCTTCATCATTTGTCCACTACAAAGGGGGGGAAAAGCATATATCTATGTAATTATTTAAGATAAGAAATGGGGGCAGCCCTTTGCATTTCAACGACAAAGCTTTGGGTAATTGATGAAAGTTAATTAAAGGCCTTATAATAATCTTTTTTAGATAATGGAATCTATTAAAGGGGTGTTTTAGACACATTATTATATTAAAAGTGCAACACAAATAACAATAATAATGATTAATCTAACTTGCCTTCTTCTTTAGGCTATTTATTTTTTTCCTGTTAGCTTCTATCATAGCTTTTCAACTTACAACTGCAAAAAGGTTAGTTAAAACTCCTTTTGTTTATATTTATTTGGCGAGCTAGTTAAGTCTATTAAATTGACTAATCAAAGTGATGGATAAAGCAGTAGTGCATTAGCACTAATTAATCATTTAATATGATTTTAAGTTTCCATTTATGGTAAGAAAACCTTATGTTATCATGCCTCGTTGCTCTAATGCTTTGAACTTTGACATGACATGACATGAGATAATTAAGATTTTAGTTATTAAATAACTAACCTTATAAAGATAAGCATGTGATTATGTTTCCTAAAAATGTGAAATGTCCTGTTTATAGGCTGGATTAACGTCATCTCATCTTCAAAATGGACCCCGTTACAGTAAATAAATTTTTTTCATTTAAATGCTCTACATGACCGACATGGAATGTTTTTTTTTTATATATTATATATTATAAAAAAATTAAGTGGCGTTAAAGTAAGAATTTAATCCACAAAACTTGTATGATCAGAATTTCACCTCGTCATGAGAAATAAATATTTTACATTTTTAGATGAAAAAGTGCAGTCACTTCCAAAAAGAGAGATTAGATGAACATCTTCATTGTCATCATTAATTATAACTAATTACAATCAAGAAAAATAGTAACAATAGTAAAAGAATCATTTTTCTTCTAGAGGATCCTTCTTTTAAATGATACGACTTTTTAAAAAAAAAAGGGATAATCTTGAGATTATAGATGTACGTAGGAAGTGGATTATAATACTACATCTATTAATTTGTAATTCTTAATGAAAATTTTCTTGGAGGATGAGTCAGGGCCGTAACGGATCGAATGGCGTAGTCGATGGACAACAGTTGATAAATATTTATGCACTAACCATTGTTGATCTCGAGAGATGGAAGAGGTTAGGTTAAAGCGAAGGAGGTTATTATGGATTCAAGAATGTATTATGTCCCTACTTTTCAGGATTATAAGAAGGCCAAAGGAGTTTTGACTATTAATTTTCTATGTAATTACTTGCTTAAAATCTTCTCTTTCAATTTTTTTTAATTACTTTTTCATGGCTCGAGAAACTAACTCTAATTTCTTCTCAACCCTTCTTCTTGAAAGGTAGGGAAAATAAAAAAATATTTTTAAAAATAAACAATCAAAGGGTGAAAAAGTGATTAAGAAAGAGGGGCAGAAGGGAGGATGAAGAAGACATTGACAACTGTTTAGTAATAATCGAATTAATGAATTTAACGGAAAAAATTATCTTAAAAAGTAAACATATCGAAAGCAATCAAGTACACTAATTAAGATTTAAACATAAAGTGGAATCCCATTATATGTGTTATTGTTGTTCTTTCTTGTCAATTAGTTGTCCTTCATTGTATGTAAATAGTGTTTAATTAGTAAAGTTGTCTTTAGAGATAACTCAAAAAAGCATCACTTCCATTTATTCAAGGACACAAAGATTATGTCCCCGTACTGCTATAGGCTTTTTAATAACTTTCTTATAATAATCTTCATCAGTTTCACTTCATATATATACTTTCACATCACCACTTATAACTTCCTTGTAAAGCTCTTTGATTTTTCCAAAACTTTAGTTTTATCTTCAATCATCATTTCTTGTCCTCCTCCTTTTTAAAAATAAAATAAAATAAAATGGAGAAGTGAAAAAGGGAAAGAAATTATATGGCGATAAATTAAATATTTATCAATAAGGTAGAAATTAAGATAATCAACCAATTAAGCTACTCAGATTTTCTTATTTCTTGCCTATTGTCCTTTAAACTGTTTTCATTAACACTCTTTTCAATAACTATTTTTTTTCCCACTATTAATGAAGATTATATCTACTTATTTTAAGCTACCTACTCATGTTTAATGGAGATGCACACGTACCTTTAATTAGTTTTTAAAACATGTGCAACTATGTAAATCAATTTTTTTTATACCGTTGGTGTATAATAAGAGATTAACTAGTATCATCTATCAATGTAACTAATTGTTAACAATCGAATTATATAACAAGAGATTAACAATCAAAAAAATTAATTGTTAAAATATTAATCGTAAGAATCTATCATCATTATCTTCCTAAAAATTATGTGTGACATTTTCTCTTGCCTTTTCTACATAGGCCTGCAATTTAATGAATCTCTAAACATGTATTAAACTACTAACTTATTGCATGATGACACGTTGACAAGTGAGAGAGGGGAAGGTGGAGAATAGATAGAAAAAGGAAAGGGTACATTAATCATCGGCAAGTGTGTTTCAATCACATCAAAGTTTTATCATAATTAATCACACATGATATTTATTCTATTACATAATTTAATTTTAAAAATCTCAAATTAAACTTGACTAGTCATATCGCTTAGACATAGTTGAGTGATTATAAAATCAAATCACATCTTGTACTCATTGATTTTATAGAAACATGGAGTGTAGCTAAAAAATTTCAATTCTATATCTTATTGCAGCCCATCTAATTAGAAAACAAGAATTACATAATTAGTGGGTTGGTAGGGAAGGGGCCAGTTACTCACATTTAAAAGTTAGAGAGGAATTATGTTACAAAATTAAAGGTGTTTCCAAAATTATGAATTCGGCTTCTCTCTATTTTCATCAAGTTTTTATTTTAGTTTCAAAAATTGCAAAGATAATAGACATAATAAGGCTCTATAGCTATAATTTTGATAATTGCGCTCCATATGACTATAGTTTTGTTTGCTATGGAGGTTGCGGTTTGTATATCGCTTGCCCGTTTGTAGATTTTGCTTGCGAATATACAAACATGGTAAGTATATACAAATTCTGTATTTATATATTTAGGAATTTTTCAAAACTCCGTTTGTATATTTCGCTTGCCAATATACAAACAGAGTAATCTATCATAAATCGTATACCAATAGTTAGGGTAAGCTATACGATTTATACAATCATGAAACGAATTATACAAATTCTAGATTTATACAATCAGGACCGAATTATACAAATTATGGATTTATACAACTATGAAACCGAATAACAAACTTTCGCAAAACTGTAGCTACGGATTAAAAATAATAAAAAATTATACCTATATTACATAATATACTCTAGATGTTTCCCATTTCGCGTAATTTTTCCTAAAATTAATTGATAAGATTAAATTATTAAAAGAAGACCCTAGCCCATGAAGTAGATGATTAATATTTCATAAATTTATTTCAATTTTTTTTTTTAGTAATTCCACAATTATAGAGATATATATTATCTTGTTCATAAATATATTTGGAAAAAAATTCTCACTTCCTTTATTTCGTTTATCGTCTTTCAGTTTTTTTTTTTTTTTTTAAAAAAAAGAACTCTATTATTAATATAGGTAAAAGATGTTATCATCTAAATTAAAAAATTGTCAAAAGAGTAGAAGGTCAAATTTTATTTTATTTTATTTTATTTAAAAAAATTAAATAAATTATCTAAACCATTACTAGGGCTTTGTTTGAGGCAATTAAATCTAATATTAACTTATGTCATGTGTTTTCGATCTGAGCAAGAACTTGAGGAAAATAGAGAAAAGAAACCTGAGACTTAAGAATCTAGCTCGAAAGTATTACATATTATTCAGTATCTAAAATTTTGAGAATCCTAATTTATCCAAACTTGGCTATATTCTATTCACCTAAAATTAAAATCTTGGATACTTTTTACGCAATGTTATGTTAAAAAGTGATTTGAATGAAACATAGCACAGCAAAGATGGGGCAAAGGCATGTTCGAAAGGGCAAAATTATTTGATTTGGAATTTGGATGCGTCTTGGATTTCCCTTTCTATTCTCGTACATTGTACAGCTAGCTTAGCTATACTTCAATCATGTAATAACACACACAAAAATTTGACTTATATATATATATGTGTGACTTCCAAGCCTTTCTTCACTTTTTAAATAATTCTTAGCCACACGCTGAAAATGACATTCTGATCTTGCTTCTTTGAAAGCTACGTGGACTACCCCATATTCACATGTCACACTTCAATTCTACAATTACTTCTTGCCCTCCCCTATCTTCAAATATAGGGTCATAAGCCTACTACTAATTTCATTTGTTCGTTAATTAGAAAGGACAGGTGAATTTAATATAATATTTTTCACTTTATTTGAAATTTATAAAGTTGAAGATGAAGTTATGTTTGATAACTATATGACTCATTATTTAGTCCAAACACACACGCATTTGGGAAATTATAACCAACCCATATATCGATTTGACATGTTTTAACCTCCAAATATAGCTCAACTCACTCCTTTTGACACCTTAGGCAATCCTCATTACTATGCGATCTTTTTCATTTTTTATTTTTTTTGCCTTTCTAAATGATTTAAACACACAGTTTTAGTATCGAAGGTGAGAGGTACTTATAATCTAAGCAACTAATTACTAACTTTACCAAAATCAAATCAAATTAAACTAATCAATTGTCTTTGGAAATGGCTAAATATACATTTGCCTTTATAGTTTATCAACAGAGTTGTGGGGTGCGGGAGGAGTCAATACCCCACTAGACTAAGCTAATATTAGAGAATGTAGAAACTAACTCAACTCAAAAAATTAATTCATTGGTGAGAATTACCCGAAATCATATTAGAACTCAAAACTGAAGGAAGAAATGGCTTAACACACTTTGGTGAATTTCAACTAAGCAGAGACATGATTTCACAAGTGCCAGAAGCTAACAAAACAATTGCTCATGTCTAAGTGTGCTTAAGAGCACGCGGATTAGATTGATCTTAAAATAAAATATATAAACAACAATGGAACAATAAATGAATCCAAGAACCATCATAATAAAATAATGTAGTGTATTATTATATCTAGAAAGTGAGTCTTTCGTAGCCTTTAAACCGTTAAATAGCGGATTGAGTTGAAATAAAAATTGGATTGAGTTATGATTCGTTTAATTTAACTCCTTAATCTCAATATTTTAAATATATTGTTGTTTACTTTTATAATCATAAAATTTGAATTTCAACTCAAGAAAATAATAATAAAAATATTTCAAATAAATAGATAAATCTTAAAAGATATAAAGTGGATAGAAATTCCTATCCTCAAGATGGGGACATAGTCATACATTACAACAATGGAAATAAAAAGTTTTAAAACAGATGAAAATTAGATATTAAATTAAGGTCAATTCTAACCCATAAAATTTTGGACCTATTGTATGGATTACCTATATTTGGTTCCGTAGTGTAAAGTAACTTGGAGAGATGAGAGCTTTTTGCCGTACAACTTTAGTAATCGCTAAAAGTTGATTAGAAAATGCGATACCCCTAATACAAATAATTAGGTCACTATTAATAAAGTCATTTGGCCTCTTTATAAATGGATTCGACCAATTTTTCATTTTGGGTTAATTTTTAGAGTTTAGTTAAGTCAAGATTCATCAAGTAGACCGTTTTTGTTAGATAAAGGATTTGAGTCTAAAAAACTATTTTAAGTTGGCTCGTCAAGAAAGTATTGCTCAAATCCATATAAAAAATGGAAGAATCATTCCCCACCGATGTGGGAGACTTTAACACCCTACGGCTTGGCTCTAATGCTATGTAAGATTTAAAAATGAGTCTAAATCAACCTCAAAATCTAGCTTATGAAAGGAGAAATTGACCAAATTTATATAACGAAACCAAAGGACCAATTCTCGATGTGGGAGATTAAACCATTTTCACCCTATTTCCTTTATAGATTACATTATTAGAAACACGGACATATATATTCTATATTAATTTACCATTTTAAAGTTAAATCAAATCGTCATCGGATGTACTATAACAGTAAAGAGTCAGCTGAAGTTGAAAGAAAGTGAAAAACTTTTAATCTTTAAGAGAATCAGTTAATAATTAAACCCCACAAAAGCTAATAAAAAATTGTAACAATAAGGAAGGACCGACATAGAGTCTATTAAGAAGAAACCCCACAGAGGGCCAAAGCCCCTCCTTTTTTTTAATGTAATCTTCAATCGTTGTCTATATAAATTTTATTTGTGATTATGTCCTTTGGTTATTAGGGACCACAAGCTTTTAATGTCAAATTAATTAAGGACCTCCTAGTAAATGTTCATCCTCCCTAAAAATCGAATCCACAGCTAAGCATTTTGAATTACAAATATATACTGCTTGTATATATGAGGACTAAAACCCAAAATTATTATGTACTATTTTATTTATTTATATGGATTGCATTGGATACATCCCCACAACACCCATCTGCCTTGTAGACCTTCGTTTTGACCTCTTTTGTTGTACTTCTTGTCGTTGGCCTTATTCACATTTAATGCACAAATAATAATAATTATTATTATAGTAATAAAAATAGAGGTAGGAAAAGAAATGCTAATGAACATTGTCATCAGTGACCTATCCCTCCTCAATTATGTTTTTTTAAAGAAATAGACTTTTTTTTTTGGCATAACTCAATTTTAAAAGTCACTTCAAGAAGTGTTGATTGTCCCCAAACCAACTCTTCATAGCCCTTGTCATGTCCAGAACTGGATATCTGATGTGTGGATAATATAATATGGAGGGGTTTAATATCGAAAATGAGAATTCAGATGGATCATGCTTTGATATCAACCTTAAAAACTAGTTCATGAGGAGCGTATTGTCTAAGTCATAATGAAAAAAACAATTAGAATGATATATACTGCTCAAATATTAGGTAAAAGAATGAATTTTGCATTTAATTCACTCAAAAAATTAGTTTAAAAAGTAAGAATTGTTCGAGTCACATAAAGAGACAACTCATTCCTTTCATTGACGTGATGTGAAACTTTTCACAATGCAGTACTGAAATAAGAACAGGAGAAATGTACTATATATGTGAAAAATGTTCAAAACTTTAATTGAACTTTCAGAGAATATTTCTTCACTAATAAATACTAGTGTCTAAAGCACAGTAGCTTCTTCTATTTGTGTAACATATATAAATTTAAGAAGTGGCAAAAATGAGCTGTTACAGCATATGGATAAAACTAAAAAAAAAGGGGGGAAAGGTTTAAAATGTCAAAATAATTTATGGAATTAAATAAAGAAATATATTCTCTGCAAGGCGGCTAAAGCATGGAAGTACAAATATTCTCTTTTGAAATGAACTTAGAATTAATCAAAATTGTCAGAGAGATCGAATAAGTGGATTTATATCAAGCGCAAATTAAATACAAACGACAATGCACCATTCATGTACTTCAACTTGGTTTAAATATTTTAAATTAAATCGTATAGTTTTATTTGAAACATCTGGGGGGGGGGGGGGGGGAAGGGGGTTAATATTATTAATTTACAGCAAAGCAAAATTGAGTATTAAAACTTTGTCGAGCAATAAAAAACAAAGGGAATAAGCATTGTACCCCATAAATA
>JAJONR010003579.1:0-106682 GCA_029582245.1 Solanum etuberosum | reverse complement strand
TTATATAACAATTTTCAAATATAAATATAACCTAGGTCCTAGGCCTCTAGTGAGTAGTGATTGGACGACTATGAGTCTTTGCTCTTTAATCTTTAATTAATTAGGTTTAAAATTAAATGATACTATAATAGGTACTCTATCAAACAATACACCTAAACATATGCAAACACTCATATTACATGTTTAAGATCAAACAATACGACAACAAGATTTTATATTCTTGACTTCTTGGTGTAGACTGGAGTGCGTCTTCACGAACATATTTGCGAAAGAAATATTTTAATAACAGTATAATTTGAGGTGATACTTTAAAAGTAAAAAAATAACCTGAAAATTAACCGAACGGTACTGATACCGAAGAGAAACCGATATAATCGGAATAGTTTCAAAAAGCCTAATTTTGATTATACATTATAAAACACCTGAAAAATTGGAATGGTATAATTTTTTAAAAATAACCAATCGAACCGTCCATATTTACGTAGATGTTCGAGGATTCGAGTCTCTCTATCTATTTTTCCATTACTCTTCAAATGGTAGCTAAAAACTAAAAATACACCCGAAAACTAGTCTTCCCAACTAATTTTTACTTATGTGTTTGTTTAGGTGCAACGATAAAGATAGCATCGATAAGCTCATAAATATTGAAAATAGTTTTGGATAAAGTTCCTCCATTTATAAACACGGAATAATTAACTTAAAAAAACGATGTTGGAATCCAAAGGATTGACAAGTGAATTACAAGAAATGATATATTCATGAGGTTTAAAGTTTATAAGTTTTCCCGAGTTTTAATTAAATAAGGATAATTTTATTTTAAAAAAAGGAATTATGCATTCAAGTGTGGCTATTCTCCTATTACTTTTTAAATGGTGGCAAAAAACTCATAATAAATCAGATATATGAATTTAAAGTATATATCGATAATTGAAAATGAGCTTTCTTAATAATAATCAAGTTCTTTTATTTAAATAAATAATTAATACATCAACTTAATTAACTAGTAACATGAAACTCACACGTACTAATTGAGAAATATCATAATGCTTTCTCAAATTAATTAACATAATTATTTATGAAAAAATTTCATTTATGACAGTGAGCATGACAATCTGGTAGAGAAACATAGCCACATGTGGGTGGATTGTTCGTACGGCAACACCATTTGGGTGGCTCACCATGACTCAAAAGTGGAACGCATACATCGGTATTAAGTTCTGACATAACTCTCGTACTATCATTACCTGCATTTTATTTTTTTTAAGAAAAAGAAAACATCTCGATTAGTTTCTATACAATAACAAAAATTCGTATACTATCAGATTACTAAAAGATAACAATTACATGCATGTAACCATTCGTAAAACGGGGAATTATAAGTTGAAAAATAGCATAGGTTACCTATTTCATGTTATTAAATTATTTGTTACGCATAATAATAATAATAAGAATAATAAGAATAATAATAATAAGTATATAAGAAAAATATATATGGACATACAATGATGAAGAGCAAATATAGAGAACAAAACCATTGAAAGCAACAAAATTGATTGAAGGGAAAAATTTGTAGAGGCCATTGAAGATAAATATGCTTTTTAATGTTCTAAAGTCTAAAAATAGTGAGAAATACTTATATTATGAAATTTTCCCACATATATATAGCCTATAAAAGTACTTCATTTTGGTAACTAACACAAATAAATAATTGATTTACCAAATTAGTTTTATTCTATATATGTATTATAAAAAAAACTATATATGCACAAAAGATATTTTCTCAATTTTTGATACTTTTTCCTTATTTGTCCAACTTGAAAATAACATTGATAAATGTGGTAAAACATAGTATCGATCTTTTATTATAATGAAAGAACAAGGCATTCTTTTATAGATACAAAATACAGAAACTTCGAAAACACATATTTTATACCTAGAAGAATCCTATACGATACAAACTGTATACCAAATATTGATAATTCAAAATTCAAATTATATCTATAAGCCTATAACTAACTACCAAGTACACTTTTATACATCAATAAAACCCATAAATATTGGAAATATTTTGGTAACCCATTATCTTTTTTTGGTTGCAAACGAATCGAGAGAGAAACACTAGTGTATAAATGTTCAACTTCAAATCTATAGAGAAAATCTAAGATAAATATGATAAAAATATACGAATTAGAGTATATAATATCGATAGCTGAAAATTGAACTTTATTAACGTTATTTTTGTTTTAGTTATACATAAACAAAATTAGTAACATGAGAGTACTAATTGAGGAAATCCTAATGCTTTCTCGAATTAATAATATTATATTTTACTCGAAAAATTATCATAATTAGTGACAATTATTATGACATGTTTGGTTAGTATCATAGCATTCTATATTTGCTGGGCAACACCATATGGGTACTGGATTGCTTTGCTCATGAATTGGGATGCATTGATCGGCTGCTGCGTCTGCTTTAACTTGGGTATTTTCATCACCTGTATTTCGAATGCATATCATTATTCGATTAATTTTAATACATTACACAAAATCCCATATCATCATATTACCCAAAAGTATACTTTTTGTACGGTACATAATAATAATAATAATTATAAAAGTATAAAGGAATAAATATATTTGAACATACATTGATGGAGAGCTAATAGAGAAAACCAAACCAAGAAAATTAGCAAAATTGATCCAATGGAGAATTTTATAGAGGCCATTGAACATATATATATATATATGATTTAGTGCTCAATGATACAAAATAAAATAATGAGAAATACATATGAAATTCTCACAAATATATAGTTCTATCGAAGTATATGATTTTGATAATGGACATAAACTTATGATTAACTTACCAAGCTTTATTACCTAATTTTCATCTAGAGACACAATATTTAAAATTTCAACTACTTATCTTTTACATGTTTTAGATATGATAATTACAATATTCTCAATATAATAGAAGATATTAGCTTACTTTCTATAAAATTTTAAAAATAAAATTCCAAAAGTTAAATACAAAATTAATATTCCCCTAGTCGATTTTTTTTTTCTTTATTAAAGCATGACATCGTTTATGGTCTTGAAAATTTTGATTCGTAAAAATAATAGGAATGATTAATTAGAACCTGTTTGTATTTACTTTTGACTTATAAGTCAAAAATCTTAATTTACGACTTTTGATTTATTTTTATTATTATAGCTTAAAATCAGGTGCTTAAAAGCTTCTTTCAGCTTAAAAATACTTAAAATAAGTTTATCCAAGCAGACTTTCAATTAATATGGTTCTTGACGTTACAAAACTACATACAACTAAGGACATTATATTTCTTCATATACAACTCTAAGGAAAGAAGAGCTTTGTGAAAGTTTAAAATGGAATTGAGTAAGCTCTCGTCTAAGAGAAGAATTTAATAAAACGGAGATCAGAAATTTTGAGACCAAAAAAATATAAGTCACTTGGACAAAAAACTTATATCCTTACTTGAATTAACAAAGAAAAATCATAAAAGATTATAAGTCTTTAATCAAATGAAACTTCAAAATCATTTTATTAAACTCTAGGAAATGATGAAGAATCACTAATACAAGTCACATAATTTATCATTAATGACAATTATTTTGACAATTTTGTAGAGAAAGATAGTCACAATTGAGTGGTTTGACCAACGTGCAACACCAATGGGGTGGTTCACCAGGAACCATAAGTTGGTCGCATAAATCGTTTAGATCAAGTTTCGCGCTTTCATCACCTGCATTTTATAAAATACAATAACATATAGATTAATTAATTAGCTTTCATATACTGATATTACTACGTAAAAAAAATTCTTATATACTATCGAATCACCTAAACACTAATATCATACTTTTTTACGAGTATTACATTGAAAATTAAATCTCAATAATTTATACTAAACATACATTGATGGAGATTCACAAGAGAAAACAAAACCACACAAAGAAGCAAAATTGACTGAAGGGAGAATTTTGTAGAGGCCATTGAAAATATGTGATTTAGTGCTCAAAAATCAAAAGATAATGAAAAATGCTTAAGAATTGTCTCAAATATATAGACTTTTAAAAGTACTTGATGAGTTGATGTTGATAAGTGACAAAAATTAATGATTAATTTACCAAATTTTATTTCCTTATTTTAAAAAAATAATAATATAGAGACACAATATTGAAAATCACATTTACTTACCTTTTTTCATGTTTTAAATGGACACCCCCTTATTATGAAATTACAGTCTCAGTACAAAAAAGGATATTGATTAAATTACTTTCTATAAAATTTAATTAATGTATTTGACTACATGTTTGTCCCTTATCACCCTTCAAGAGAGTCAAACTTAGGTAAAATGTAATCTTCGATATCTAGTTTACCAACATGATTATAGATTGACTGTCTATATTATTGTGTATAGTATATGTATATATATTATAGATATATAGTATGTGTATATTTTATATGTAGTATATGTATATACTTATATAAAGTATTCATTATTTATACAATACGTACATATTTTGTAATTAAATAGCCAAAAACATTGGGCTATAATTTCCCCTTTATTCTTTAGGAAAGCATGCATTAACTTCTGATCGAAAACAACTATGACTCTAAGAAAGGATGTGCTCGTGAAAACAATAAGATCATCAATATGAATTATATAATAGACTTGAATGTCTATCAATCGGTATTCTATATGATGTGATATTAGTAGTTTTATCCGGAGAAACTGCGGTGAATGAATCTTTCTTAACTAATAAAGGTGGTTTGTTGGACACCCAACAGCCCATGGGCCGTGTAGTGCTGGATTGGGCTAGCATTTTGAAGGTCCTCAAATGAGAAGTTGGGCCAATAATTTATACAGCCCATGTAGACTGGGCTGACTTAAGTTGGATTGACCCATATTGACGGCTCTAGTCCAAATAGTATTATGAAGAGAAAACCAGTATCACTCTTCCTTTTGTTCGAAAATCAACTGCACATGAATAGAAAAATCTCTATATTTGCATCAATCGTGGCCAAAACAAAGAACAACATACATTCACAGCAGAAACCACGTAAATAGCTCAAGAAATAAGAGCGCGATATGGTTAAAATAACAACTTGACTCAAATAACTCATGTACAAACAGTTACCTATATTTGGTTAGCACTTATATAGTTGTTACACTACTTATAACATCAATGCTAACCAAACTATCTAATATACAAGTAATGTATAAAAACTATATAACAAGGATTATTCGTTATAACGATGTTTCATTCCCTTGTCTACGCATACGTGCACCCCAGGACATATTGTTACCAGAGTCCTTGTGTGTGTTTCTTCTTTTCAACTCGGATAGCTGGGAATGCCAACGATTCTTCCATTCACCCATGTCCTCCATTGACTAAATGCATATAAGAAAATCATATCAGTGAAGAAAATAGAAGATATCAAGAGTAGAATTCGCGGATATATCACTGTACAACAACAAAAAAACCAATTACATGAATGCAAAAGCTGCAATTCTCTAAACAAACGATGCTAAAACGATATATTTTCAGTAGCAGAGGCTGTATAAAGTTGTAGAGATGCACTGAGAGGTAATAGTCAACATATCTTGATTCTAATGTTAACGTTAAATCGTTTGGATCAGTCAAATATTGTTTCGTTTCCTCTATGATTCACTCGTTTGACCTCACGAACCAAATCCTGAAAGCTGATGCTAAATTCTTAACTATGATGAAGCAAGTATCATTTCACAAGCATCTGTATATGGCATTTCAACAACACTAGCTCCATGTTCTACGAGTGATCTTTCCTCGTAGCAAAGCCAGGATCTTCACTAAGGAATTCAAAATATAAAAAGTAAACACACAAAGACTAATTTTGATTCAACGCCTACTATATATGCATTTAAAATAATTTTGATCTTGGGCAAATCCATTGCGGCTTGCTAGCTCCGCCCCTGATTCTTACAATTCTTTCAAATCAAATATCAGCCAAACACTAATATCCCATCCATCCCAGACCTTGTTGTCAACCTTTTCACTCACACAACTATATCATAATATGTTCTACACAAAAATACTAAGCATACCAGATAAGACCAAATTCCAGTGAAAAAAAAAATTAAACTAGCAGAGTATTGTCAACCAATGTTGCTCGGACTCTTCAAAAATGTGTCCAATTCTCCAAAAGTAATGTCTTTTAGGAGAATCCAACATGGATACAGCATCGAAAGTGAAGAGTACGAGCAACTTAGTTGTCAACAATCACACAAAAGAAGAATTCCCCTCAAATTAGACACCAAACATATAAACACACACAAACTAGGTGACTAAAACAAGATAATTAAACAAACCCCATCTAATTTCAAACAAAAAAAAAACACCACAACAAACACGAAACAACCACAAATTTTCACACACAAAAAAAAACTTTAATTCACCCCATAGTATAAAAAAATAATACATAAACAAACACTAACACTCGCCCTCAGCTAACAATATGCACGTTCAGACACATCAACTCGTCTCAGTTAAACACTCCAACTTACAAAATAATCATCTAATACACACCTCCAAAATCATCTAATACACACCAGTATCCACGAGACACAACAAGGACGAGTTAGAGTGTTTAGTTGTCAATCAACTCAAAGTCAAAATGTTTAATACAATAATTTACAAATTTCAAAAACACAAACTTTTATTAACCCAAATATCCAAAAAATTATCAAAAAATAAATAAAAAAACCAACCTCATCATTTTGGCACTTTCTACGAGGAGAAAACGCAAAGTGAAGACCTTTAGACATATCTTTATCATACATATCTCTTGATTTAGGATCCGATAATGTCTCATAAGCTTCTTGAACCCGAATAAATCTTTGGGTATTTTCTTCGACCCGACCCGGAGGTGAAACATCTGGGTGGTACTTTCTTGCTAATTGCTTGTACGCTTGTTTGATTTCTAATAAAGAAACAGTTTCTTGAATACCCAAAAGCTCATAAAAGCTTTTTGATTCAGTAATTTCTATCACATTGTTGTTAAGTTTTGAATGAACTCTCAAAGACCCTTTTTGTGTTCTTGAAAATTGTGGATTTGATGGGGAAAACAGTACACGATCTATTGGGGTTCTTAGATACATTTTTTTTTTCTTGTGGAATTTGATTGAAGTGTCAAGGTTTTTAGGTGTGTATATATATAAGAAAAAAGGCAAGTGGAGTATTTGGATAGGTTCGATTTGTTTGTCTAGTTTTAATTTTGACATAACAATATGTTGAATGTATTATAAATATATCAAATGAAAAATTAAAATTAAAGAATTCGATGTTCAGGGAGCAGGGTGGCACCACATATGGAAAATTACACCATTAATATAATATATGTTGAACTTTCTTTGGCTAGTTCATATGTTTACTTCGTCATAGTTTGACCCATTAATAAAATTTATAACTTCACCACTAAAAGCGAGTATTGAGTAATTCAATATAGTTTCACGTATGGGGGTTAAGAAGGATGAGATTTTCAAATATTTTACCCGAGAGGTTAGAGTTTTTAACATAGTACAGTAAAACCTCACTAAATTAATACTCAGTAATTAATAATCTCTCTAAGATAATGTTTTTTTTCGATCCCGACTTGGGTCAATGGAAAAAAATCATTCATTTTGATAAGATAATATATTTTTAGGAGACATCTATATAAATATATGGTCCCATCAATATTATAAATTAATAATTCTTTAAAAGTACAAATATATCTAAGATAATTTAGTGAAATATGATTCTATTGTGTTTTTTTTTTTATAAAAATAAATCTAGTTGAAGCTCATCTTTAACTTTTCTTATTACATCAAAAAGTTTCGGTGTTGTCTTTTCGAACTGCGCCATAAAATTGTGAAGAGTTCTAAATGCGATAAGTATTTTCTTACGTGTATCTGGTTGCAAAGATATTGTATCATCTTCAACATTATTTTTTTCCGATGGTATCTACAATTTCTTTTAAGTAATGGACCTCTGAACATATATCACTTTCATCTCCATCCGGATAATCTAAAAGGTTATTGACGTCAATTTTTTTTGCGGTAACCTGAATCATTAATCATGACCTCAAGTTTATGAATGACGTTTTCACAAAACACTCTTTAAATTAATAAATATTAATTTATCGATTAAATAATACCTCTATAAAATAATAATATTTCATGATCCTACATATATTAATTTAGTAAGATTTTATTGTAAAAGATATTTATGTCGTTTTAACTATTTTCATTTTAAATTTGATTTTAAAATAAATTAGTGGCTAATCGATTTCATAACCTATTTGGTTAGCCATAGTAGTAATCAGTTTTAGTTGAAGGCGGATCAAGTACCTTAATTTGATGAGTTAATAGATTTTTATCATTAAACTTCATTATATTTTCAACATTTCTGAAGGTTTTCGTTTATATACTATTATGTTTCACTTAAAAAATATTAGATTTAGATGAACTTATTATCAAAAAACTAAATGTCACTAGGTTTATTGAGTTTGATACACCAACAATTTGATATTTCTAGAGAGATTCAAAAAGTTTGCTCACTTTCTACAATCTTACTTGAAACTTGTGAATAAATCATAATTACAAGGAATATACGATAAAATTCCTCATTACAATTATTTCATCAGAAAGTCCCCCTAAAAACGACTTCAACACAATTATTGAGAGAGATGAAAAAGTCTTCATTTTGGGAACGTCTAGTACTAAAGTCATTGAATGCGTAAGTCGCCACGTTAATTTAGCCCCACATACGAAAAAGAAATATCTGGATGCACTTTTGTAGCAAATTACAACTTGTAAGTTGTACCTAAATTTGTTTGTAGACAATGATTTTGACATGAACCTCAAGTTGCCAAACATTGGCTACTCTTTCTACGTGGATGGATAAGTTGTCACTCCTCCAAATTGCAAAAATACAAAATCAGACGTAAAAGCTGTACATTGATAATGAACTTTATGGCAATGTACACCTTAGCTTTGGATAAGATCATAATTTTTACGAGATGGTATTTCTCATTTCGATGGTGTAAAAAGTATGATCTTATCCTATATTTATTTCATAGAATTGACAAGTACAAACATTGTAGGTACGTACACAAAACCTTACCTTACCTTATCCAAGTGTTGAATTTAAAAATACATGGTGCAATTGATTCAAATTACAAGAGCATTTAGCATAATTTACCCTATTTCAACAAAATCACAATCGAATCGTGACTAATTCAATTGGTGTTGGTGGTTATTGGTGAACTGATTTTTGATTTATGTGAACAAATTGTTACAATTAAATTGATTATATGACTAATAAGTGGAACATAAGTTTTAACGGTTGATTAAAAATGATAACACCTACAGCTCCGTTAATTTTTTTCTTGACCTCAAACCTTCTGGCAATACAATGTTCTTTCAACATCTTTAACATGCATTCATCATTCAGCTTCAGATTTCTCTATTGCGCACCCAAAAATAGACAAGTCCAGAAAATAAGTAGAGCAAGACTCATAAAGCATATCAAATTATAAGAAAAACTAAACAAAAAAGAATAGATTTCTCGTTATAAGCAAACTCAAATCCAGAATGAGCAGTTGGTTCAAGAAAAAATCCATGTGCCATCCATGAATATAATGGATACAACATATGCACACGATAAGTTTATGGAATGTGCATTCTTAGTGAGCTAGCACAAAGCGTATAGCGAATAGAACGGGATGTTTGTCAAACAAGAGTCTACAAAACCACACCAAACATCAAGGGATAGACAAATCAAAACAAAAGCTTAGTTTGCTTCTGGAGATAATTTAATCAGTTTATAGACACAAATATCTTTAAGATCCCAGGGATGAGAACATTAGGCAAATTTCCAGGGTCAGAATCAGCTTTTACCCTAAAGGATAATCTGCTATCAGGGAGTGAAAATGGTATCAGCCAACACCATTTTTAACCCAAGTATAGTCCACTAGTGAAGAATTGACGGGAAAGAAGGATGATAAGCATTATGTGGGTGTATTTAACCTTTAACATGCAAAGGAAGAAGACTACCGAAAAACATCTGCTGATTTTTATTTCATAGATACACACCTAAACGAAGTGTCTACTCTTGAGCTATAATCCTTGTCCAAACAAAAACATCCTAGCAAAAATACATTGTCAAATCACCAGCCAAAATTAGTGTTTCCTCGCCTTGCTGCTTGTGCCTTATAGCTAGACATACTACTCCTTATAGAACCTCCAACCACCCCAAAAAAAAAGAAGAGGAAAGCAAGGGAGAGAAGCAGAGATGAAAGACGGGGAAGGGTAAACGTGAATGTAAATGAAAAAGGGGGAAGGGAAGGAAATTATAAGTGTGACATCAACCACATCTAGATTGACAACAGGATACAGCTCTCAGTCCCATACATCCAGCACCACCTAGAAAAAACAAAACGGAAAACCCAAAAAAAAAAAAGAAAAGAGAAAGATGGGGAGAGATTCTTCAGACGGTTAACAAAGAATGGCTTCAGAAGACAATAAGGTAGCTACCATGAAAGCATAGGAGTCAATATAAAGTATAAGGGTAATGCGAGAATTTTCACAATCAGATATATGATACAGATCAAGGAATTCCTCAGATTAGGTTATTTCATACAATGTATGTAGCTTTTACATGTCATAGCATGCTACAAACAAGTGTCAGCATACAGTGCAAATGTGGATTTCATGCATACCATCCCCCAAATAAATGACTTAATAGCGCTTCTATTTTCTTAATGCCTATTGTTTTTCTTAAGTGGAATATTTTTTCCTAATATTTGAAGTAACTGAAAGTGGTTCCAATTACTTTAATTACTGTAACCCCGGAGGACACTAGCCGAATAAAATATAAGCAAGAGGCCAGATAAACCACCTGTTAATCAGTTAGAAAATTTTGGCTACTAAAATTGTGTGTGAACTAGAGGTGTTGAGCAATAACCATCATGTCCTCCATTACTCCGTTTGCAAGGATAAAAACTAGAAGCTAATGAATTCAACAAGATTTTACCTGTTATGGAACAATTGAGTTCCACCAATTAAAGAACAGATATGAGTATCTGTTTCATGCTCGATTCAGGGAGCATCATGCACTATCATCTCAGCAACATCTGGTTACATTAACCTTAATAGCAGCCTGCCTAACCAAACATTTTCAAGAAGAAAGACGAAAGAAAGAAAAAAAGGGGAAAAAAAAGGAGAAAATGGAAAAAAGGAGAAAAAATGAGGAAAGAAGCAATGCAAAATATGTGAAGATTAACAACCTTAAGCTTTAACATATTTCTTCATCCCAACAATTTTCAGCCAGCATTCTTAAAATAATTGTTCCAAAAGCAGCGAATGCCCTCCCATTCAAACAACCAAAAAATTTCAATTGCATACCTTCAAATACAATCAGATATAACTTTGCCCATTCAATTGATAAAGCGCCAACAAGAACCAGTCCCAAGACCTGCATGTTTTTGGAATTTTACAGGCCCACCAAGCCACCAAATGTAAATAAAATTGGAGCCTCCTACCGAGTTACCAACATCACTAACTCATCATGCAAAGGCAGTATAATAGATTCACAAGACAACTAAGCTACTTAATTAGAAAGCTTTTTGAAACTACCCTATCATTAGTTCACATCAGTTAATGAGTACAGGATATGAGAACATAATGCTCACGGACATTCAAATTCTTCAGTGGAAGGCACAATTCCCTCACAAGAAAGGGTAATTGATATACCTTCCTTCACAATACTGAGATTACTAAAAGGATAAGGGGTAATTAAAATCCTCAAACAGACATACAATTAATAAATTACTACCTACTGACAGAGGTAAAAGTTCACCATACATGAGCTCAAAAAGTAGTTCACAAGAAACTCAGCATAGTTGATCCAAGATGGCACAAACTTGACACTCAACCTTTCAACTAATGCTACTTCACTTTCTGGTTATGTTCCATGAAGGACCTGCAAAAGAAGCAAAAATAGGCGTTTTTGTCATACAAACTGCAATTAATTCAGTCTTAACAGATCTTTCTTGATCATCGGGTCAATCTATGTTGGGATCACGATCTTCCAGGACATCATGCTTCCTCAAAACTTCTCATGTTTTCTGCAATGGTAAAATAAAATGTTCACACAATTGAGTATCACAAGCCATAACCCATAGATTCAGAACTCTTTGAATTGGAAGCTATCAGTCACTGGTTTACATTCCCTTAGCAGGATCTTCTTCCATCAAGCTAATCTCAGTTGTTCCATGATTATTGTCATCCTGCCTCGATCTTCTCTGGTGACCCCTATGACCTCTCCCTTCATCCTTTATGGTTTCATCTTGACCTGATCCATGCCTACTTTCAGAAGAATTTGATCTAGAACGTGCCCTGTGCTTTGATCGTCGGCTGTCAGAACGGCTTGCTGACTGTTTAGTTCCGTGCTGCTTATCATCGACAGATCTTGACCTGGAGCGCCTTTTACTTCGACTCTTTGATTTCTCTTTTCTGCTCCTTTCCAATTTAGCACTTGAATGTTGTTTTTCTTCAGGAGATCTGGACCTTGACTTTGAGTGCCTTCTACTTCGATGCTTTGGTTTATCTCCTTTATTTCTGTCTAATTTATCACTTGAGTGAACTTTCTCTTCAGGAGATTTGGACCTTGACCTGGAGCGCCTTCTAGCATGATGCTTTCTTTTCTCTTCTCTGCTTCTGCTAGAAAGATGCTTCTCTTCTGGAGATCTGGACCTGGAGGCTCTTCTCTGCTTTGACTTGCTTTCTTCCACAACTTCCGGTGATATTTTCTTCTGTGCATCCTCATCAACCTGTGGTGATGCTGACCTTCTTTGATCCTTCTGCCTGGCTTTCTCACCCCTGCTTCCTTCTAGCTTATCATCAGACTGGTCCCTAACTTCAGCAGACTTTGATCTCGACCGCCTGCTATATTTTGATTTTCTTTCACCATCTTTTGGGGATGACCTACTTTTTCGTCTATGTTCAGGCGATACTGACTCATGGCGAGAAGCTTTACTTGTCTTAAGTGCTGGACTTTCTCGGCGGTGTTTTGGTGAGCCTGAATCGTCACGGTAAGATTTTCTAGTTCGGGGACTTGTGCTTCTACTTCTGTTTCTCCTTGAAACAGGAGAACGACGATCATAGAATCTAACAAAATCCCGTCTTCGACTTCTTTCATTAGCATATCTAACATCCCTATATGGCCGCCTTTCATCTTCGTAGCCTGAATAACGCCGGGATCTCACAGGTGACCTGGATCTATAATCTCTTGATCTCCGTGGAGGAGAGAAAGAACGGGATCTCCGCCTTCGCCTATAACTTATTGGAGATCTTGATCTGGATCGAGATTTAGATGGCGACCTGGATCTTGACCTAGCACGACTGGGAGAAGGTGACCTATAACAGTGCAGCTCATTAGTAGAAGAGACCAATACAGTTAAACAAGCAAATAAATAGCAGATGATGAGAATCTCTATACACTCTCGGACATCCAAATCCTAGAAAAAAATGTCACCTTCCTAGAAATTGCTCCAGATTAACATCCCTTACATTTGTTTTTCCATAATAAGGAACAACCAATACCAGCATACATTATAAGATCTCCTGCAGAACTGAAATAGATTATGCAACAATTATTCAAGGATTTTTTTTATACAAACCATAAGATGCTTGGAAGATTCACTAGGAAAGCCTTGTCCTTGTCCCACTCCCCTCAAATCCCACCCTTGTAAAACATATGATACCTGGGAGATTCAGTAGGCCATCCTTTTAATTAGATTCCACTCCTCCCAGAACCGCTCACATATAACTTATAAAGCAGATACTAAGCTTGTTTCTAGTAGCCCCCCTCTCTATCTCTGACTCTCTCTCTCTTCATTGGAGCTTTTTAGTGACCTCTTTATCACTCAAGATCAAAGACAGCCATAGAGAATCTTAAAAGGTCGCAAGACTCACAATTAAGTCTATTACGTTGTCAATTATAATCAAAACATTGAACATAGCCAGCTATATGTAATCTTTTTTGGTATCTACAGGTATGGATATGCATAGCTTACACTCACTTCATGCTGTTTCCTAAACACAAGGCATGGTGATGTTCTACAGGTGCAATAAGTCCAACTATTAATAATTAAACAACATACTCCTGATACCAAAGTTTAGATGAATTACCAAACACATAAGATAGATTATAAGCATATAATAAAAATAGCTCAAGTGACATACTTAGCCTTGTCATCAGTTTCCTTATCTTCAGAAACCAGGCCATTCGCTTTCAACATCTTGCTTATTTCTGCAGCTCTAGCGGCAGCCAAATCTGTAGCAGTTTTCATGGTTGCAGCTCGATTAGCAGCTTGTTGTTCAGTCATAGCTTGCTGCATTAATAGGGCTTGCTGGAACTGCATCTGCTGCATTGCTACCGCTTGCTGCATCATCAAGGGCAAAGAAGAAGAGCCCATTGATGAATTTAAGACAGCTGCCTTTGGAGGAAGTTGTTTTGCCATTTCAACATTTAAGGGGCGACCACCAACTTCTATGTTGTTCAGTGCTAAAGCAGCAGTTGCTTCTTCGGGTTTTGAGTATTCAATGTAAGCAAAATGTTTGGATTCAGTAATGCTACAATCAATGATAGCACCACAGAAACCAAACAGCTGTTTCAACTGATCCACTGTCAGAAGTGGGCTGAGATTGCTGACTTGCAAAGTTCTTTTAAGGGATTCAGCCTTTCCATCTTTGTCACCTGATACATAAAGAAACATAAGTAGCACAAACAAGTAGAATGAGGTACACTCTCATGGATACATAGCAGAAATGTCAATATGCATTTTTAATTCTACACACCATCTTTTATGATGAGTAGATTGGGGGAAGAAGCAAAGAGAAAGTAGTAAGAGCCTATCTGGTCTCTTTAAATTATAGAAGCAAAATAGTTTGAAGAAACTTAAGTAAGAAAAGTTTATGAGCAGCCCCCAGTAACAAAAAATATATAAATTACTTATTAGGCAATGATGGGAGATAGAAGTACAGGAAAAAATTCAAGAATCAATGTACAAGTGGAGTAGGAATAACTCGCAATAATCAACAAATAGGAGGAATTTAAAGACAGTAATGAGAGCTAGAAATACCAGACGAATCTCTTCGAGACTGTGCTTGTGCCTGAGCAGCATGCGCTTGAAGAGCTTGTGCAGCAACAATTGCCTGAGCAGCAGCCATAGCAGCCGCAGAAGGTGCCATGGGCACTTGACTAAGTGTTCCCATACTGGTGGTTGCAGCTAGAGCAGTCATTAGAAGATTGTGAGGGGGGTGATTGAATTTGCAATCAGTTTTTGCACATCGTCCATAAAGGTACTCTCGGCAAACTTCCCCAATAGATGCTCCAATTCCAGGTAAAACTACACCTCCAGAAGCTCCAGGAACAATACCTGGTATCATCCCAAGCAATCCTGGGACTGCCCCGGATACAGAACCAGAATAGTTTGGCATATTAGGCATGTTCTGGTTGACCATATTTGGAAATGTGGCTGACGGTACTATACCCAATAGCCCGCCAGTCGTACTGCCTGCGTGATACAAATACAGCATTAAATTCTTTAACATCTAGAATACAATGTTGAATTTTGTAAACCAAAACATGAGTACATCTTCATCATAACTATGTACTGAAAAGGAAAATATCTAACATATTGTTACAGTTCCATGTTATAAGTCAACCATATCATTCCTCATTCAAACTACATCACAATATTAATGAGAACATCACAAAAAGAGATAAATAAGAGTAAGCACAAGGGAACAGCAGTACCACATTTTATATATAAGTTCTGAAACAGATTCAGAGAGGAATGTTAAAAAAGAAAAAATATGGTGAGAGTTATTCGAGAAAAGAACAGAAGGTGGGGTAGTAGTTTGAAAGCTTCTAGCCAGTATATAAAGTCTTTTTGCTTTTATGTGACCAATATACGGTAACCAAGAAATAAATCAAAGACCGAGTCACATTCCTGCTATGATGCACCATCAACTTATGATCTCTGCTTCAGCCAAACCCACGCTGACACCTTTGTTGTCATCTTATCTATCATGGATATGCCTAGACTGCTTTCTACTTCCCTTCATATAAAACCCATAGCCAACACAAAACAACTTGGGACATCTAATTGAGTAATTTATATTCTGAATAATTGGTAGTGGTAAGGTTATCGTGGAATGAATTTTTAATAAAGTTTTAGCTCTAACAGGAATTTAGAAATGTTGACAAAGGACAAATGCATAGATCAAAAAAAGTAGATATACATACTCACGGAAGGCACAAAAGTGAACACACAAGAAGACAACATTCTATTTGGGACAGAGCAGAATAATTATGGTGGAGAGGTGCAGCAGATACAATTCTAGACTACTGATGGGTGGTGAAAATTGTTTCAAAGGTGAAATAATATATTCCATAATTACATTGAGGTGCTACGTCTTATTAAGTACAATCTCATATCTAACACCAAATAGCTCCATCGAACTTGGGACAACAGAAATGGACTTTAAATCATCACAATAAAATAGGAGCCCCAATATTTTTTGAGGGGGCTTTTTTTATGGGGCTCCTATTGATTCTGATGTTTTTAAGAGTCCAAAACAACAACTAAAGAACTCCACAAGCCATCCTGATAACAATAGAAATTATCAAGACAATCCAACTAAATAGCATACGACAAAAATAAGAATTGACCAACCGCAATCAAATGGGACCTCATCTCAGCAATCCCATTGATACTAGATACTTAAAAAAACCACCTGTTTTTTAGTACGATTGCCAAATATTAATTCTGATTAGTAAAATTGATTAGTTTAGGTTAAATAATTCAAGCAAGCCTTTAAAAAGATGCAATCCCTTTAATAAAACCAATATCATAGCCTCATTTGAAAATTTACAATCCAATCAACTACCCACATTACCACAAACCACAATCATGCTTAAACACAAATCAATCACATACTCACTTTGATCCAACTTTTATAAGTCAAATCAGACTCGGGTGAGAAGTATTTTAGAGTTTAGATAATTGTTATCATTCTTTAAAGAGTATCTTTAGTTCTTAAATCCAATCCTTTTCTAAAAAAAGAAATCTTTACATAATCTTACACAGCTTTTTCAAAAATTTAGGCCCTCCAAATAAAAAACTATCCATTTTGCTCCATGGGAACACATTTAATTCTAATGTTAAACAATTCACATTTCTTTAATACTAGAGTATCACTACAATTATTACTAACCAACAATTTTCTAGACAAACTAAAAAGATTTGGCGTATACTTCTACACCTAATGTATGTTGCCATTGTCACTTGACCTTCATCCCAGCTAATTTTAGCATCTTTTGCTTCCCAAAGTTCTTTATTCTTCACTAAGCTAAGCTACCTGACGTAGGAAGTACAAAGATGTATGAAATTCACCACACCAAGAGAAGAAAAAAGCAAACCTGTGCTGAAGAAAACAGGGAAAGGACTACCCATGATAGGCTTCCCATTACATTCAACATTCACCATATAATTTCCTCTCTTCTGAACAATGTAACTCACTGTGTATGTCCCATCACCCATATCCTTCACAATCCCTTCCAAATCTGATCCTCCAACTCCAACACCAGGTGAAACTCTAATCTTAACCTGCGCCCCACCATGTGGTACCTTACGACCATCAGAATCCTTCGTCACAACGGTGAAAGTTGACGGAGCACACGCTGTTCCACCGGCGATTCCAGTACCGGCGGCCGTACATTTTATAGGGTCAACCGGACCGATCGGCTTCTCCGCAAGCCTCTTCTGCTCATATTCCTCATCGTCTAAGTCACTGTCAGATGCGGCAGCGGCCGCGGTGGCTGAAGCTTCGACGTTCTTAAAAGTGGCTTCGAAAGCAGCTTTCGCAGCCGCATCTTTCTCTGCTTCGCTCTTAAGCTTCGCTTCCTCTGCTTGCTTCGCCCATATCGGTTTCACCGCTGCCGTCACCGTAATCGCCGATGAATTGTTCCGGTCAGCCATGTAACTGTTGCTACAAAATATGCTAACCCTAAATTTGGTCAAGGGGTCTGGTAAAGGGCAAAGGCCGAAGAGAATTAAAAAAATAAGAGGTGTCAATCTATAAAAACCTCAAAACTTTTGGACTCGTATAGAATTAAAAGAAATTACGAGTACTTAAATAAACTTTTAATTTTATTCTTTTTACTATTTTTAAATTTTTTAACTATTTTTCATTTATAGGATTTCATTAGATATATTGTTGTTATTGTTACAACTTTTAAATTTTGGTCAATTTTGTGATTACTAAAAAGGTGTATATTTTTTTAAAATTCCAAAATAAACTACCCTAATTATATTGTATTTAAAAAATCCTTTTAAAATTATCGTATTTGATAATATAATGTACACATTCAACTCAGCATAAACTTATTTTTTTATTTTCATTAGGCATTCGGTACTTGCATTGAAGCTCGATTAAATTCAGATTCGCATCGTGAAATTTCACATTCATGCACGGAAAAATTTATATTGGGATAAAACACTCCCTAATAAAGGCCACATTAAAGCTCGATTAAATCTAGATTTGCACCAAAAATCGCATATTAGAAAGTAAATTGCAACTCTACACTCTAAATGAGTTTGATACCTCTAATTAAAGATTAAAACTCCACCACGATTCTAGAAATCAGTATAAAAAATTTAAAAGTAAAAAAACAAGCAAAACCCTTTGACCCGAAAAGAACAAAGTGAACATAAAAATCCATTTTTTATATACGACGGTCGACGCCTCTTCTCCAAATTCTTAAACCCTTTTGTTAAACCTCTTTCTTCGTTAGTTTTTTTTTTTTTTTTTTTCCTATTCCCAACAGCCGAAATCTACTTACAGTGGGGGCAAAGCAATTGGGGATTCAGCTAATAATGGCAACACATTCAGATATGTATGCTGTTAAATCTCTCAACAAATCTCCGGGTCGCCGCCGTTTTACTGTAAGTTATTTCTTAGTTTTCTGAGCTGTTTTAGAGTTGTTACATGGTATAGGAAGATATGGTAGTCGAGGATTAACCTACAAGTTTTGTAGGTAGTGGAGTTTTATTAGTATTATTAACTCTCTTACTATTGTTTCAATTTTAGTATTACCTGTTGTTTTCCTTTGCTGAAGTAACTGTATAATTTGTTGTTGCTATTGTTTTTACTTTTTGAGCTCGAGGTATCGAAAACAACCTCTCTGCCTCCCAACCTTAACCTCGTTAGAAAGCAGAGTTGGCTGGCTGCCGGTATATTTTTATGTCACCGGCTACATAGTCCGCATCGTCTTTCACTTATGGGTTTGTTGTTATTATATTTTCATAAATTTTACTGCCTTCGGTTCAATTTGTTTCTTATTTTCCTTTTAATTTGTTGAAAAAGAATGCATTTTTCCTTTTTTGACAACTCTTTAGTCGTAACTTTTCACGTGGCAGGTTTAAGACGACAAGATTAAAGGGTATCTTTGGTACATTTAGTCTATCTTTAATTTAAAAACCACAAATTTAAACATCTTTTTTTACTTTCTTAAATTTAGTGCCAACTAACAAATTGAAACATAGGGAGTGCATCTTATGTGAATGGATGCTCTTTGTTTCTACTATTAATGTTTTGAGGCGGCCTGAATATATCAACTTATTTGCAGTTGCTTGTTCTTCTTCAATCATAAGATTTAGTGTCTATGTCAAGGGTAGTTATGTCAGACGCTTTGACTTACAGTCGAGCCTACTAAATGTGCAATTGCTGATAGCCTTTTTTCTAGTCTATGATGTAAAAAGTATGAATAACATTAAGCAATTGTTACGTCTAAAATTTGTACATGAGCCCATTGTACTCATTTTTGTTGCACCTATGATTGTCAATTGTTTCTGTATGGTGCAGTTCAAGACATTTTCAGAACGGATTGAGGATGTTGACATTGATGTGTACAGAAATCTTGACCCTTTAAAAGCTGAGCCCACTGAAGGTTCCTCCTTCTTCCGGGATTGCATTACGGAATGGAGAGTACGTACTTTCATATTGTTGTTTGAAGATTTCTTTTACCTTATATGTAAAAAATGTTGAATTTGGAGTTAATTCTTTGTTTTGGGAGAATTTCATTGTTACAACGGTTTTTTTCATGTTGAATTGCATTAACTTTATATTTCATCTGCGGAGTGTGAACTTTTTCGTTTTGTTAGCGCAACAGTTACAAGTCTTCTGGTTAGAGATCTTTTATATGGGCTTGAACTTGATGTTGGCGAAAAATTGTCAGCAAAACAATTCTGTTGATGATGTTTTGGGAAATGGGATGAAGCTGTTGTTTCACAAAGTTTATTTAGAAAATTAAGTTTTGGGATAATGTTTACATCTTTTTGCATTTGATTATGTTTACATTTTTGTATTTGAAGAAGATCCAAACAGTTCGCAAGGGTTCAATCAGGATTTTTTTTTTCTTCCTATGAGGCTGTAAAACAAAACACAGAAACAGTTGGTAAAGAGTTTTATTCTCAAAAAAAGTTCTATAAGTTTCTCCTTTGTCCAAATAGTTTGGGATCTGGTACGTGCATTTGGTTATAGTTTCAGTGCTTATAAGCACCAGTTCAAGCACATTCAACTCTTAGAGAAGTTTTAATGTAGTTCGAAGAACTTGCAAGAAGTACCCATTAGGCATTACACCAGATCCGACACATATATGTCTAAGCAAATGAAGAGTTCATGCAATATAGCTTCTGACTGCTTTGCCATTTGATTTTGAAGTTGCTTTCAACTGCTTTTGATCGTTCGTTTATTAAATTTTAGAATGTTTTGTCTTTTCTTTTTTGGATTTCCACTTATTCTCTTCTCTTTTTTTGGGACAAAATAACAGGAATTAAACACTGCAGAGGATTTTATTTCATTTTACGAGGAAATATTTCCCTTGGTACAGACGCTACCGCAAATTATACTGCAGAAGGAACTGATAGTCGCAAAGCTTCTCTCGAGACTGGACATGAAAGGGAGACTATCCCTTGAGCCAATCCTCGGGTATTCTGGGAACTTGCTGGATTCTTTTATTGATGATTCACTTGGTTTTTGCTTTTGTTCGTCTTGTGAACAGTACATCTTTTTCTCTCTAGTTTTGGAAGTTCACCACCTCTTATATCTGAGAAGATTCATAATACTAAAAAAAAAGATTCTGATTGACCAAATTAAGAGCTTTGATGAACAGGAAAAGACTTTCTGATTAAAAAAAAAATGTACAGGGAAAGACTTATTGAGGTTCCTTGATTTGTTCCCATTTGAATATAACCCTTTTGCTAGTGGTGAGAGCACAAAGCATGATGTGTGGGTTAGACTCACATCAGGGGTTCAAACCCTGCCACAGAAAAGCTGGTATTTAAGTGGTGTTGGAAGGGGGGGGTGGTGTTATCTACCAAGTTTTGAACTACACGCCACTGTCCTCAGAGATTTCTCGGTTATAACAAAATAACAAAGAAAGAAGAAAATATTACTCCTTTGATTGTTTTTGAAGCATAAATGCTACTTTGTTATCTACTTCAGAATTACATTAGGCTCTCAAATCTCCTAAAAAATTCCTATATCTGTAAAGTGCTTAACTATTCCTAGAATTACATTATTGTTCCCATCATTTTCTTAATAGAGCGCCAGAGATAAAGTGCTTAACTATTGGTTTTTCGTCTTTATAGTCAAGTCCCGTTATTGATGAGCTATAGTTATCTGTAGGTTGATTGCAGCCTTATCTAGAGATCTCCTGGAGGACTTCTTACCGTGAGTGCTGCTTCTGTCTGATTTTCTTCTTGCTTCATGCCGATAAACATTTTGGGGGATTGTTTACCACCTTGCTTATAGTTTCACAACAGTAACATTTGGAAATAGTATCGTCATTTCTGGGAACAATTCCCTAATATTGTGGCCCTTGCTGTCAGTTTTTCTTTCTTATCTTGTTTGGCTGTCTTTTTGTTTTTATCCTTCTCATTTTGCAGGTATTATCTTCATATTTTAAATTGATACATTTCGTTGGTTTCTGTTTTATTTGTTTCCCTGTTATGTTGCTCAGACTTTTCAAAAAGGTCAACGGATGCATGTCGGATTCTCCAAAAGTAGTGTATTTTTGAAGAATCTGACACAAGTTCAGCATCGAAAGAGAAGGGTCCGTGCAACTTAGTTTCCCTGTGCTTCATCTTTTTAATTAAATGGTGTCATGAATGGTAAAAAATGGTAACCTTGAAGACGTTAAGTATTTGTGGGTATGTGCAGATCAACCCAGTCCTAGAACTTCTACAAGTTTGGCGTAAAGAACACATTTCAACAGTTTTACCCATATCTTTATGCTAGCTTATTCCACTATGTTCTAATACTTCAGTAAGTTTATGCATGCAGAACAGGTTTTAGTTGTTCCTTTAATAATTCTAGTCATATTTTTGTTGCCAGCTTTCTCCAGAGGATTGCTGACTCTTTGGCGTGTCTTCTCAAAAGTGGTGCTGATAGAGAACCAGATATAATTGAGCAGGTGCTGGGTTTTCCACAAAGTAATCTTTAGTATGCCAGCCTCAACATTATCTTCATATCAGATCTGAGTTCAATTCTTTGTTGTTTTGCAGATTTTCAGGTCATGGTCTTTTATTATGATGTACCTGCAAAAATATCTTGTTAAAGATGTTGTTGATGTTCTAAAGTAAGTTTACCCAACTATCAAAGCTTCATTTTGCAGATGTGACTGTGATTCTCTGCCAATTCAGCAGATCATACTTATAAGTTGTTCTCTGCAAATAATTGGAGGTTCCACTTGTTTTGGGTGTTAGTAAGTAGCTTATCCCTCTCTCTCTCCACAGGGTAACAGTACAATTAAGATACTATCCCAAGGAGTATGTCCACGAATTTATGGCCGACTCAGTATCATTCATATTGAGGAATGCTCCTGTTAAACAACTTATAAAAGGTATTCTACCTGTGTGCCTGTCATGTGTTCTTGGAGAAATTTCTATTCGTAGAGATTTAATTGCAAAGAATATTTGACCTGACCTGTTTTAAGCTATCAGTTTAAAATGTAATAATCAACTGTTTCTATGTCTTAGCTTTGTATATCACTCCTTTATGACCCTTCTTTGATGACTTACTAGCTTTTAATGCTTTGGGGTTAAACAATTTCGTCATCTCCAAGTCTAAAGAAATGAAATGCATGGAAACTGGCATAATTTGTGTTTATGAACTTTTTAGGTGCCATTTCAAGTATATCTGTTACGGCTGTATTCTTGTTTACCTCTTTTGGGACTTATTTACTATTATATATTATTGCCTTTCATCATAGTTAGACAATTTGGCTGAGCAGGGAGATTTGGTCTAATTTCCTTCATTGTTACCGTCCTTTCTCCCTGTTCTATTTATTTCATGTTCTTTTGTCCTCTTGTGCTGTGTGCTACATTCAAATGATTACATAGGCAATGCACATATGGAGATAGTTAACATGACCAGCTTTTGGTGCTCTTAGTTTTGCCCCTGGTAGATCTTATCCTGCTCATTATTTAGACCTTAAAGTTTTAATGATGTTTTTTTTATACAGCATGATGCTGGACTGTATTATGTCAATTTATTATTATGTTTTTTAAAGCTTGTGGCAGAGAAGTGCAGAAATATGTCTTCAAATGGTCAAGTGTTATGCAATAAGTTAACTGTTGTTTCTAAACAAAATATTGATCAAGTAGAACAGGGTTTTCTCTTTTAGGTGCTAAACCCTCGTAATCAGTGAGGTAGTTGAGAAGACTAGGAAAAGAAGCAAAATACCTATTATGGCTCAGTTTTTTTCTAGCATCTGGGTTTGGCATCCCATCGTGCAAATCAAGAATTTATCATAGAAATCCTGATTGAACCCTGATAAGAACTGTATGACGATGACTCATAGACCATTTGTTTCTAAATCAGAAGTATTAAACTTCATCAGAAAAAAAGATCAAGAAGTATTAAAGAACTGACTAGTAAATAAGCTTGTACAAAGATTTCTGTAAACAAACCCCGTAAAGAGATGCTCAATGTCTGGCAATTTTCTCTTTGATATGCCTGTTTCATGGGAATATAACAGTAAGAATCCTAGGCTGAAATTAGAAAACATTAGTCTTCAAAAAGAAGTGTTAAATACCATCAAATTTGTTATGAATGCTCTAATATTCTCAAGCATCTCGGTAGTTCCAGATAAGGGCTTAGGATGTATTGTCACTCTTCCTATGCCTAGACAGAATAAAAATGCAGTTGTTGCTATTAGATATTCAGATTTTCTGGAAATCAACTCAAGAGGTATCACTTTGCAGTTCCTTCCTGTTCTGATCTCTTTTGTGTATCATTCTGTTCATACATGTTTTTTGTTTTTATGATGGGTGAGCAAGGTAAGCAAACTGCTATCTTCAGCTAAACATTCCTCGTTGCTGTTAACTTCTTGAAACCAACAGGAGTGAGGAAGCTTATGTTTGAAGTTGCGAAGAAGCCATTGGAAATAAGAAAGTCCGCTGTCAGTTCACTATTGTGGTATGTTGTGAGAGGAAGCTCCTCAAGGTTACACTCAAGGGCTGAACAAGTGTTACGCCTACTGACTGACAAGTCTCTGTTTGTAATAGGTGATCAGTTCACAGGGGGTAAGCTCATCTACCATTGCAGTACTTTCTATTTTGCTGCCTGAAGAAAATTCGAAGTGCTAGCTCCGTATAAAATTGCGCTTAGATCTTTCCATGTTCTATATTTTCAGGTGGTAGGATTTACAAAATTTACTGTGATTTACGTATGAGCTAGAGGAGAAATGTCTAAAAAAGATTTCTTTAACATAAAATTCACCGTGACTTTAATCATGTTTACTCACTTCATATTAATGCTTTCTTTCTATCTAATGGTTTTAAATATTATTTGGAGCAATGAAATTGTTAAAACCTTATAAGAAATGGAAGTGTTATTACAATCTGTCATATTGTTGGGTCTGGCTTTTCCATTTGACTTGTGTTTTTTGGCAAAGTGTAGGTGCTGAGGCTATTCTTGAAGTTCTTGTTCTAGCACTGCAGAGATTATGTGAGGAATTGGAAGCTACAGAGTTGGAGTTGATGTGGGTTTGCTTATATGAGGAGATAACGGAGTGTGTATCTCAAGGCCACCTATTGCACCTTGGTCGCCTTTTGTCCCTTCTTGTTTCTACCCTGCAAGCTAGTTACATTCAGAAAATTTCTGGTAGGCTATAAGTGATGTCCATGTGCATTGCCTTGTACATTATGTAATAGTTTTCTAATATATTTTGCTTATTCCAGATTACCAAGGGGTGCTACAATTGATCCAGTTACTTGTACAGACTTACATTCTGCCTTATCCTACTGTGAAGGCAATTGATCAAACATCAAACATTGTTGACAAAGTTATGCAGTCAATGCTTTGCATTCTTGATGGTCTATATAGAGCTAATAATATTTCTACTCTCTCTTCTGTTTCAATGCAATGGGCTCCTGTGTTTGATTTGAGGAATAAGAGGTATTGCCTTTCTTTTGCAAATGTGAGCTTGTCTTCCAGGTGACATTTCTTGCTTGTTTCCCTAACAATTGCCTAATGTTGTAGTTTGCTGTCTTTTGTCGAAGATCTTCTATTGAAGGACCCTTGCATTGTCCATTTCTTCAGAGCTAGCATTATAAGGTCCTGCCCTTGTCCCTGGCTTCACTTTTGCACATGAAAGCACACTTCATGGGATGAATTGTGGTTTCTTGTTTTTTGGTATTTCTTTATATGTGATAATTAATGGTTGCTAACTGATCTTTAATCTTTGAATGACATTTCAGTGCATTAAATGATATGATTGAGATTTCAGAAGAAGAGGTTATACATTTGCTGCAGATCTTTTTAACGAGGCTGCCAGCACAAGGGCATAGCTTCTTGGATGAAGTTCCAAATGAGAAGCTTTCAAGAATTCATAGTTTTCTCCGAGAAGCCATTGGCCGCTGGATTCTGCGGATTCAAAAGGAACCATATTCTGCCCAAATTGAAGAAAATGAGTTGGCCATTCTGTGGGGAATCGTAGCCTGTTACCCTATAGCAGGTGGTTCAGCGAATGAGTCATTGCTAATGGACTTGGTTAATGCTCTAGATGAGCTTTTGAGTACTGAATCTGGTAAGACATGTTATCTGAGATGAGTTAGATTCCTTAGGGAGAAACTTAGCTATATAAAGTTCTATACCACCTTTGGTATTTGTTGGACAAAAAATAACAAATATTTCACACACCAAGTGCTAAAATTTAATTGGGGATGTTCATGATATGGACCTTAGTGCCTATATGCTAGAATGTGACATCTGTTTCTAAAAGAAGTGAATCTTTGATGACCTTGTTGCTGTGACCTCCCCTCCTCCCCCTCCAATGTATAGTGAATTTTTTGTCACGAAAACTTATTACATGTCTCTCTTTCTGACTGTCCTTTGTGTGCTTTGCTTTTCTTAGCTGACATTGCTGGGCATCCCAGAACTACCTGGCAGAGCTTGGTTGGTGCTGCATTGGGTTCTTATTGCAAGTCACTGGCCAATCAAAATTCCAGATTTGATGATTCTGTCGTAAGCAGTTTCTTAGATCTGGCAAGGAAGCACAAGACATGTTCTCAAGTGTTGTCTCCAGTAGCTGATTTTTTGGATTCAGTTTGTGGGTATGTTCATATTTGGTTGAAATCAGATTTTGTAACTCTTTTTGCTCCTCCTTTCAGTTGGTAACCCTTTACAATTATGCTTGAAGGTCCATAATCCAAGCTGATGCAAGCACTAAAAAGTATCACCCAGAGCTTGTAGTGAGTAAGTTGGTGGATACCTTAGGCGTGTTTGCTGCAAATTTGAGCCACCACGACAAGAATTTGCGGCTTTCGACCTTGAGAATATTGTGCCACTATGAACCTTTGACTGATGTCAGTTCTACTAATGAACAGCCCCTTGAGAAGAAAATGAGAATGGATAATCCTCAGACCACTCTTGTGGATTACCATGGCAATAATGTATGAATGTGATTCCTTCTCCTTTGTTATATAATTTATTCTGTCACTAATCCTTTCCTGGTTATTTCCAGGTGATTCATCTCCTACTTTTGATTGAAGAAACGCCTCTTTCTATTGCGACCAGTAGAAAAGTCATCCTACTGATATCCAAAATACAGATGAGTTTATCTGCTGGAAGGGTAGCTGAAGAGTGTATGCCTGTTGTTCTCAGTGGAATTATTGGAATCTTTCATAACCGTTTTAGCTATTTGTGGAACCCGACATTGGACTGCATAGCTGTCCTCCTCAGTCAATGCTTTGGGCTGTTGTGGGACAGATTTATTGAGTACCTTGATCATTATCTGTCTGTTTTTCTGGGTTCTTGTGATGAAGCTGCTCAAAGCAAGGGGGAATCGTTAGAAACAGCTAATAGTATGTTCCATCTATTTTATTCCAGATCTCAAAGATAAATTTTATCTGTTGGCTAGCTTTTCTTTTAGTCCATACAGTCCACCGGCTATTCTTTTTATCCAGTGGTTTCACTTAGTGTTAATTATTGTGATATATCTGCAGATTTGAATGGAAGCTTTAGGACTTATGTCTCTCCGGTGTCTGATGGTGCGTCATGTGCAACAGTTTTTTCCTTGTTGATTCAGTGCTTACAGAGAATTCCATCTGTTGCTGAATCGCGTTCACGACAAATCATACCTCTGTTCTTGAAGTTCCTAGGCTATAATATTGAAGATCTTAAGAGGTGCATTTTATTTTTCAAATATAGTTTTTTAAGGTTTGGTGTGTGTGCGCGCTTCTATCTTCTCCAATTGACCAGTGCTTATCTGCTTGTTCTGGAAAATGCAGTGTGGAATTATACAATCAGGAGGGTTGTAAGGGGAAAGAGTGGAAAAGCGTTCTTCAAGAATGGCTGTCCTTATTCAGACTGATGCGAAACCCTAGGTCTTTTTATCTCAATCAATTCTTCAAGGAGGTTTTGCTGTACAGGTTTGCGTTTTGGATTATTCTCAATAGTCAAAATTAGTGTACTTCATTAAATCTTTTTTGAGGTTACTTATTTATTGTATTCTTTCTTCTTCTTTTTTTTGGGGTGGGGGGTTCAGGCTTTTCGAGGAAGATGATGCTGACTTGCAAAGTAAGGTCCTTGATTGCCTGTTAAATTGGAAAGATGACTTCTTACTTCCGTATGATCAGCATCTAAAAAATCTGATCAATTCGAAAAGTCTGAGGGAGGAGCTCACGACGTGGAGCTTATCTAGGGAATCAGATCTTGTTGATACGAGGCATAGAGCTTTCCTTGTGCCTATTGTTATCAGAGTACTGTCTCCAAAAGTCAGAAATTTAAAGGCGCTCGCTTCTCGTAAGGTATTTATCAAATTTATTCAATTTTCTCTGGCCTCTAGTATCATAGCTTCTTGTTTCCCGTTCTTTACGTTTTCTTCTTATTTACCATTTCCAGTATAATACAGTAACTCAATGCATTATTTGTCTCAGCATGCAAGTGTCCATCATCGAAAGGCGATTCTTGGCTTCTTAGCTCAGCTAGATGTTGAAGAGCTTCCTCTTTTCTTTGCTTTGCTGATAAAACCCCTTGTATCGGCTTCACAAGGTGCTGCAGCAAAGAGTGCATGGCCCTGGACTACAACTGGAGTTCTTCAGCATGGGCTTGACTCATTTAGTGTCTTGGAGCATTTTTCCAGAGATTGTATCAATGCCATTTCATGGAAGAAGAGATATGGTTTTCTACATGTAATTGAGGATATTGTAGCTGTTTTTGATGAAGTGCACATTAGCCCTTTTCTTGATCTGTTAATGGGATGCATTGTGCGTCTCTTGGACAGCTGTACATCAACTCTTGAAGGCACACGAAATGATGGGGCGCTGGCTGATCATGCTCACCAACTAGAGGATAAAATCGTGGTAATGTCATCATCTGCTGTAAGTCTAGCAGGTTTAATTTTTATAAAAAAACGACTGATGTTGTTGCCCAAAATATTGTATTAGGTGTTTGACACTAGATATTAATAGTAAATGATTTTGTATATCCCTTGATTTGGTTTTTGGTGGTTGACAGTATTAGTATTCCTTTTCTTGGCCAGATCACCCTTGAGCAATAACCTAAAAGAGGTAGCTTTTTGGAGGGTGGTTTGGTCAATTATTCATAAAATTTATGGCTTAGAATGGGGAAGGGATGGGAGGTACGAATTTGCCCATTTTTCCAGTTAGAGTAAACTTCATTTTGGTTTCAATAGGCCACAGGAACACTCTGTATAGTGCGCCATTTTCTTTTCATGGGTATTTACGTTTGATCTCGAGAGGAATTCAAGAACTTTTAGCTGCTGCTAACGTAGTTTTCCTCTATATAATCTCTGAGAAAACTAAAGGAAACTGTGTGTTTGGGTGTGGTTTGTGGAGGAGTATCATGAAGGGGTGGGAGGAAGCTAAACAAATTAAGGGCCACCTCTAAGGGCCCTTAATTTGTTTGGTATGCAATGGGTGATGCTGGGTGCTGTGAAGGAAGTTGTGCAAAGTTGGACCCATAGAAGGGGGAAGAGAAGCGCAATCATGTAGATCATTTGGAAAGAGAGCAGTAAGATGGCATTTGAATGGGTGGAACTAGATTTTGTGAAAATGCAAATTAGTGTTATCTCATAGTTTCTTTTTGGTGTATTTGCGAGGTCCCTATTTGTATGGAGGATTGGATCATTTTTGTTGAGAACCATGTTTTGATGTAGGTTCTCTTCTTTTGATATATGGTTTGCATACGGGGTTCCCCTCAATTGATAATCAAATTATTTACCTTATTAGAAAAAAGGCGGCTCTGTGTTTGTGGTGAAGTTGCAAATTGAATGAAGAAATATTTATTAACCAGTGTTTGAAAATACTGTATAAAAAAATCTTATTAACCAATGTCTTTGTTTTTGTGCAGACAAACATGGCTGCAAAGCAGTGCAAGGATTTGAGATCTTTATGCCTGAAGATTATCTCTTTTATCCTTAGCAAATTCGAAGATCATGATTTTAGTCCTGAATTTTGGGATTTGTTCTTTATGTCAGTAAAACCCTTAGTTGCAAGTTTCAAACAGGAAGGTGCTAGTAGTGAGAAGGCAAGCTCATTATTTTCTTGTTTTCTGGCTATGAGTAGAAGTTCCAAACTTGTGCCTCTGTTGTCCCGAGAAAAGAATCTTGTACCTGATGTATTTTCGATGCTAGCAGTCTCAACAGCATCAGATGCCATCGTTTCCTCGGTTCTCAAGTTTGTGGAGAATCTGTTATATCTTGATATTGAGCTAGGTAATGAAGACAACCCGCTTAGGAGATTACTGCTTCCTCACGTTGATGTACTAGTATGCAGTTTGCATCATCTTTTTGTACATGATGGTGCACATAAGAGGTATGACAATGTGAAATTAAAGTTGTTGCTTTATTTTCTTTCCCTCTTTGGAGATTGTGTCAATTTATAGGACTTCAATATGGGTACCATGCTCAAAATTGACCCATACGCTGAAAACATTTCCTTGCGTGTTATAGCTTATTGCACAAATCTTTAAACAACTAATACATGTAAATTGTATATTCGTTTGGCTTGCGGCTTACCAGCCTCAATATTGTTCCTTAGCTGATATTACAAATTTTGACAGTCACCTCAAAATATGATGTCTTGTGACATTTTAACAATTATATAGCCTATCAAAATGTGTTATTTTCACATCAAATGTGGATGGATAATAATGTACGTAATTCTTTGCCTAGTGCGGGTTACCTCTCCTATGTGGTTTGCGAGCTATTGCATAGGAGCGAGGTTTTACCCTGTGCGCACCCAAAGGGTAGCGGCTGCGGGTTTCCCTTGTCATAAAAAAATAATAATGTACGTAATGCTCAAGTTTTGTCTGACCACAGTTTTACTTGCACTGGTAAGTGCTAACTATGAGTACTCACATAGGACTCAATTATCATCTTAAAGAATGTAGTGGAACTCTTAAACAACTATCCAGGTCAGTGAAGGAAAATTCTTTTTTCAAGAAGTACTCAGTATGAATTTATCTTACTTGCATCTCGTACATTGATTCTTAATGCTTCATCAGCATCCTGTTCCTCTTCACTGTCGATTTTCTTCGCTGCTATTTGGAGCTACTAACTTGAGTTTGTATCGGCTTGTTCTTTTATTTTAATTCATTTTTTCTTAAATTGATGGGGATTAGTGAATCGTTTCTCTCCACAAGACCAGGATCCTTAGGTCATTGCTTATCCTATACCTTGACTTATATATGAGCGGGAGAGGAAGAGAGTGGATGGAGGTAGGTAGGGACAGTGAGATTGAGATTTTGATGGTTTGTCCCTATATATGATAAGGTCCTGTTCTTATGTGCCAGCATGGAGAAGTAAGCTTTTCTTGGTAACAGGCTCCCTAATTATGCCCCCCGCACACACAGACACACAAAAAAAAAGGGGTAGAAAAGAACACTAGTATGCTTCCAAAAAAAAAAGAAGGAAAGAAAAGAACACAAGTATGTTCCCGTCCAACTAGATCTTTTCTTTGTAGGTTTCTAGCTTTATCTTCCATAGTTCTCCCATCCCACAACTACAAGAGAGAGTGTACATGTCATCCACCCTATATGGCTAAGTGGACTTAGCATGCTCTTTATGTAATTAAGTGTTATATGAGATGCACTAGCATCAGTTCTCCTCTTAACTGATGTATTCACTTTTCCAGGAAGATTGTCAAATATCCTGGGGAAAAAGAGCTCAATGTCTTCAAGCTTTTATCAAAGCACATAAAGGGACCATTGGCTGCAAGGAAGTTTCTTGACATCTTGCTTCCGCTTCTGTCAAAGAGATCCAAAGACCCTGGTCAGTGTCTCTCAGTTTGTCTTACAGTTTAGGTGGACCTGTTTGGTCTAATGTCCTTGCTCTTTTTCTAAAATTACCTTTATTTCTCGTTGCAGAGATTTGTGTAGGCACTTTACAGATTATTAAGGATATTGTAGAACCATTGGGTAGTGAAAGCAGTAAAAAGATCGTCAAATCTGTTTCTCCACTCGTAATTTCTGCTGGCTTGGATGTCTGTACTTCTATTTGTGATGTTCTTGATGCTGTCGCAGGGAATGATTCTTCTGTACATCCTACGGTATTACTAGACCATCTAGTTTTCTTTTGAACTTGTTGCTTTAGGTGTTTGTTGACGTAACACCTCTTAATTTCATACAGGCAAATCTTCTTCGTGAATTGAATGCCACGTCTACTGTAGAGTTGGGAGATCTTGATTATGAAACCGTGATTGCTGCTTATGAAAAGATAAGTGCAGATTTTTTTCACACTGTCCCGGAAGAGCATGCATTGATTATTCTGTCACATGCTATACATGATATGTCATCCGGGGATCTTATTTTGAGACAGAGTGCATATAGATTGTTGCTTTCGTTTGTTGAGTTTTCTAGTCAAATACTTGATAGAGAGTTGAAATCTGAACAAGAATCTTCTGGAGCCTGGGTTAGGCATATACTAAGCAACTTCTTTTTGAAGCACATGGGTACTGCAATGAACAAAGAAGATACAATCCAGAAGGTATGGAATACAAGAGCTGAAAAAGCTTTAGTTATCTGGTTACTTTTCTCTACTTTTCCTTTCTTGCCTTTGATTTCCTTTTGTGTTTTCCAGCCATCAACACTCGAATCAGTTATTTGTTTTGCTAGTGGTTATTCATGCAACATGTTTTTTTTCGTCTATATGTCTCAAGGTTCCTCTCCCCCGCTGGTCTGTAGAGGACTGACCTGGTAGTGGAGGGAGGGACATTGTTAGGCTGTAGTGGGCAGGGAATATATTTCACATGGATTGGAATTTCTGCTAATGTTGGTTTTCTGATTTTAGGTATGGATCGATCTACTTCGAGATATGGTCCTGAAGCTTCCAACAGTGGAAGACTTCAAATCATTTGCAGTTCTTTACAGTGAAGATCCAGAGCAGGACTTTTTCAACAATATTGTGCATTTGCAAGTAAGTTATTCCCATGCCATAGATTTTTTGGTATATGCTATATCTACTCTGCAAGTTAATCTTAAGTTGGTGTAAAGTTACTGCTCCATTTTATTTATGCTTCTCCATTAGTAGTATTAGAAGTATTAGTTTATTGCTTTAACGGGAAGATTCTTCAGTACCTTGGACCTTCTCATGATGCTATTTATTCTCTCTTTTCTGAAAGGACACATGGTCCAAAAACTAGTTCTTTCTGTGCTTTCTCACCTTATGCCATTACATGTTGTTTATTCAGAGACACAGGCGAGCAAGGGCTTTGTTACGCTTTAAGAATGTCATCAGTTCCGGGAATCTGTCTAAGGTGGTTACTTGCCTTTTTCTTTTAAGCATCAATTTGTGCTCTGTATTGCTAAGCTGTACTAATAGTTGGGAATAATTCTGGTGCAGGTTCTCATAAATAAAGTGTTTATCCCTCTTCTCTTTAAAATGTTGCTTGATGGACAAGTTGGAAAGGGTGAAAATATTAGAAGTGCATGTTTGGAAGCTGTTGGATCAATTTCTAAATTCATGGACTGGAGATTGTATTATGCATTACTCAATAGATGCTTTCGGGAGATGACACTGAAACCAGATAAACAAAAGGTGTTATTGCGGTTAATAAGCTCCATTTTGGACCAGTTCCATTTCTCAGGGACTCCTTCTGATCATGTCACCAAGGATTCTATGCAAGATATTCAAAATACTAGTTTGATAGAGTCCGGCAAAGTCATTGGCTTTTCTGAACTTGCGGAAATACAAAAGTGCCTCCAAAAGGATATGCTTCCCAGGGTACACAAAATGTTGACTGCTGATACTGATAATCTCAATGTAAACATCAGTCTAATTCTGCTTAAGTTGCTCAAGCTACTTCCTGGAGACATAATGGAATCGCACCTTCCATCTATAATGCACCGCATCGCGAATTTCCTGAAGAATCGTTTGGAAAGTGTTCGTGATGAAGCCAGAGCTGCTTTGGCTGCTTGTTTAAAAGAACTAGGGCTGGAGTACTTGCAATTTGTTGTCAAAGTCTTGAGAGGCACTCTGAAGAGAGGATTTGAATTGCATGTTTTGGGATTCACTCTCAATTTTCTACTATCAAAGTTTCTTCTAAATCCCAGTAGTGGGAAGTTGGATTATTGTTTAGAGGATCTTCTCTCCATTGCAGTAAATGATATACTTAGTGATGTTTCAGAGGAGAAAGAGGTTGAGAAGATTGCTTCAAAGATGAAAGAGACTAGGAAGCAGAAGTCATATGATACCCTTAAATTGATTGCCCAAAGCATCACATTCAAAACACATGCTCTGAAGCTGCTTGCACCAATTCTTAAGCATCTACAAAAGCAGCTGACTCCAAAAGTAAAATCAAAATTTGAGAATATGTTCTCTCATATAGCTGCTGGAATACAGTGTAATCCTTCCGTTAACCAGACGGAACTCTTTATCTTTGGATATGGTCTTATTAAAGATGGCATAAAAGATGAATCTCCAGGGCATGCTGAGACATCGACTTTAATGGAAGGTAAGCAAAAGAAAGATGAAGTAAGCAGCCAGATTGCTAAATCAGATAAGTTGATCAGCGTTGATCCACGATATTCCCATCTTATTACTGAATTTGCTCTTGGAGTGCTTCAGAATTACATGAAGAACATGAAATTTGACAAGAAAGATGAGCAGTTGTTGTCAATGCTAGATCCATTTGTAAGATTATTGGGTGAATGCTTAAACTCAAAATATGAGAATGTCATGTCTGCCTCACTTAGGTGCTTATCTCCTCTGGTGAGGCTCCCTTTGCCATCACTTGAATCTCAGGCAGAGAAGATAAAGAATTCATTACTGAATATTGCTCAAGGTTCAGTAACTTCCAGTAATCCATTATTGGAGTCTTGTGTTAAGTTGCTAACTGTGCTTTTGCGTAGCACTAAGATCACACTTTCTACGGATCAACTGCATATGCTAATCCAGTTCCCTCTTTTTGTTGATCTTGAAAGAAATCCCTCTTTTGTGGCTCTCTCACTGTTGAAAGCAATAGTGAGTAGGAAGTTGGTAGTTGCAGAAATCTATGATATAGTTAACCGTGTTGCAGAGTTGATGGTGACTAGTCAAGTTGAATCAATTCGTAAGAAAAGCAGCCAAATTTTGCTGCAGTTTTTACTGGACTACCATATATCCGAGAAACGTCTTCAACAACATCTTGATTTTTTACTTTCAAACTTAAGGCAAGGACATAAGGGCACAATCAATAATTTCATTTGGTAAAATTTATCGATGGTGACATCTCTGTAATGATGTTTTTGAATTTTTCAGATATGAGCATTCAACTGGAAGAGAAGCTATCCTTGAAATGCTTCATGCTGTTATAAAGAAATTCCCAGTTAGCATCATAGATGAACAATCTCAGACATTTTTTCTGCATTTGGTGGTTTGTCTGGCGAATGATCGTGACAACAGAGTCCGTTCAATGACTGGTACAGTCATAAAGTTACTTGTTGGACGAGTCAGCCCCCGTTCACTCCAGTCAATTCTTGAGTTTAGTCGGTCCTGGTATCTGGGAGATAAACCACATTTATGGAGTGCTGCAGCACAGGTAAACGAGTGAAAATCCCAAACTGTTCTTTTGTTCAACTACATTAGGCCATCGTGGAGCAAGTTTGGAAATACCGAAGAAGGATTATAAGTTCCATATGTCATTCACTTTTTTCATATTCGTTTATGTATGAACTATGAATTAAATAACCTGAAGATGGACAAAAACTGACCTCATTATTTTTTCATGAATCTGAGATATAACTTCTTCCTCATCAAAAAATAGAAAAACATGTTTCAAGACTTCATCATTTCTTTTTCAGGTTTTGGGGTTACTCATTGAAGTACTTAAAAATGGTTTCCAAAAGTATATTGATAGCCTCTTACCTGTTATGAGAAACATCTTGCAATCTGCTGTTAATGTTCTTACAAATAAGCAAGTGGATCTACCGAATGATGCAACAATTTCATCTTGGAAAGAAGCATATTATTCACTGGTTCTGTTTGAGAAGATATTAAATCAATTTCCTAAGTTGTGCTTCAGAACGGATCTTGAGGTATTTATCCCTTTCTTTTAATCCTATGTTAGAAATTAAAGTGAACCCTCAGGGTGGCCCAGTGGTTTGGGCTTGGGACTTCCATGTTGGAGGTCTCAAGTTCGAAACCCCTTGCCAGCGAAAGCAAGGGGTTTGCCTTCTGGGTCGAGCTCGTCGCACCGGGCTTGCCTAGTGTGGGTTACCTCTCCTATGTGGTTTGCGAGCTATTGCATAGGAGCGGGGGTTTTACCCTGTGCGCACCCAAAGGGTAGCGGCTGTGGATTTCCCTTGTCGTCAAAAAAAAAAAAAAAAAAAAGAAGAAATTAAAGTGACTATGCTACTAGGTACTAACTGATTACTTCTGTAAATAAGACAACAACAACAACATATGAGCATTTATAAGATTTGCCTGCCATCCAGACTTATTCTGTTGGAATAAAATGGAGCTTATGGATATTCATAACTGGTTGAATGCCTTTTGAGACATTGTTTTGATACTCTATAGCACATATTGGATGTTTGTTTCTGTAGAATGTAAAAAGATAAAATATCTTCTATATCTATCCACTATAGAATGGATATTAGTCTCTGTAAAATGAAAAAATTACTATATTTTCTGTCTCTATCCTTTATTTCGTTAGCGCTAGTGCTGCTGTATTTCATTATTTTAGCTATGGTCTTAAAATATAGGAGAGCTAAAACCAAGTCATCCATAATATGTCCAACTTAGCATACGTACGAGGGGACTTATGTGAAAACCACTGGACCTCATTTTGCTTTGTGATAGATTTAAGAAATGAATTACTTTTTGGTGTGGCTAAAAGCACTTCGGTGAAATTGCTTTGGTCCTCAAACTTAGGCAGCATGCCAAAAGATAGTTTGCAACTACGGACTAGGTGTAAAGTTAAGAAGTATTTGAAAATCAAGTGCTTAGAGTTTGAAGAGTATACTGGGCTTAAAGTTTGAAGAGGATACTTTTACTTTGGTTTGATGCACTTGAGCCGAGGGTTTTTCCGAAACAGCCTCTCTACCTCCACGAGGTAGTGGTAAGGACTGCGTACACTCTACCCTCCCTTGACCCCACTTAGTGGGATTTCACTAGGTATGTTATTGTTGTACTGGGGAAAGTACGCTCCACAGCTACCACACTCCCATTTCCAGATTGCCAATAACTTGTCCTGTTCTTTGGATAAATTCATATTTGTTTTCTGACTATTATTTTTATTGACATCTCATAGGATCTGTGGGAAGCAATCTGTGAGTTGCTTTTGCATCCGCATCTGTGGTTGCGCAACATATCAAACCGTCTTGTGGCTTGCTACTTTGCCACTGTGACTAAGGCTTGTAAAGAAAACCTTGAACTGCCACAAGGAACTTACTTTTTGATGAGGCCAAGTAGACTTTTCTTCATAGCTACTTCTCTTTGTTGTCAGCTGAAGGTGCTGCAGACTGATGATGCTGCCAGTGATCTCATTACTCAAAATCTTGTCTTTTCAATTTGCTCTTTGCATTCATTCTTAGGAAAAAATGAATGTAAAGATAAGTTCTGGTCCACCATTGAACATGACGAGCAGGGTCTTCTACTTAAGGCTTTTCAACAGCTTGATTCAAGGAAAGGGAAAAACATCTATCTGTCTCTCGTGTCTGACCTTAGCGATCAAGAAGATGAAGGCCAGCGCTACTTGGTCATTTCTTATTTGCTTAAGACAATGGGAAAGATTTCCCTTCATGTGGAGGATATGCAGGTTGGTGGTTAATTAAGGGTATCTCTGTTTGCTGGACTCGCAAAAAATTTCTTAGCCTAGTCATTGCTATGTAATTTACTTTCTCGCTGTTTTTCCAAATAAAATATTTTGGGCCTTACTCTCCCATATATGGTGCTAGGAGTGCCTGTTCTCATGCTGTGGAATGTGCACAATTTTTTGCAGATGAGAATTATCTTCAATTGTTTCAAATCAGTTTCACCAAAGCTTATAGATCAGAGTAGATTGTTGTCCCCTGAAGGTGAGGTTGATTGCCAAAGCTTTGCATATCATATGCTGTTGCCCCTGTACAAAGTTTGTGAAGGATTTGCCGGAAAAGTTATATCAGGTATGGTCTCTCATTTAATCTCTTGCAAACTTATTGTTTCAAGTGTCTGTCCATACTATCTTATATGCAAAGTGCTAGCTGCATTTACAAATGTTCTTCACTTCCTTTTTGGCTTCCGAGTGATTAAACTTTGTAGTCCTTAATATATTTGATGATTACGTTTGCATCATCTCCACAGACGACATGAAACAACTGGCTGAAGGAGTGCGGGGAAGCATAAGCAATGTTATAGGAACACATATTTTTGTCCAAATCTACAGTCATATAAGGAGGAATATCAAATCGAAGAGGGATAAAAGGAAACAAGAAGAGAAGGTCATTGCTGTGGTTAATCCAATGAGAAATGCCAAGAGGAAGCTGAGGATTGCAGAAAAGCATAAAGCACACAAGAAGAGGAAAATGATGTCAATGAAGATGGGGAGATGGATGTAGTAGAATGTGTACTATTATAGGGCTACAAAGCCATTTTTAGGTATGAACAATGGAGCATCGATCTTCGATAGCAGTAGCTTCTATAGAAAATTTTGTTTAATTTATGTAACCAAATTTTCCATTGTATAGTTGCTAGTATGTTGTGTTGCACTAAAAGCTTAGTTTAAAAAATTGAATCAACTTTTTCATTGTATAGGGAATATAGTGTCTCTTTGATTAACCTACAATGCCAGAGAACATTGTAAGTGATTGAACAGTATAATTTATGGATTTTTAGTAATGTAGAAGAATCTTCCTATTTTTGGAATGCAAAAAAAAGAAATATGTGGTTTTACTTTATGTATGTCACACTGAATGGAAATATATGTAAAGCACTTCTATTTAAGTGATATTACTTATATAAACTTTATATATGCATAACTCATCTAATCAACTACTAAACATGATAGAAATATTATTTAGACAAATTTAATACGTGGATTACTCACTCGTAAAAGTGAATTTTGACTAATTATTTCAGACCAACTGATATATGACTCCTAAACGAATTTTGTCCAATTATTTCAATTCACCTACCGACAAATGTGAGAGAGATTCAAAGAAGAATGACTTTGAGATGCCAAAAAATAAGTTAAAGCAAAAGAGTTTGGCCCACAATTGTGAAAGAGGTAACATATTAAGAGAGAACGGTTAAGATATAACGTATCGCATAAAAAAAAAGGTTTTTTATTTTTTGGAACCTCAGGATAACCTGCATTTGCTACAAAAAGAATTATTATTTTTTTGGAACCCCAGGATAATTCACAGCAGCTGCTACAACCTCTGCCACAACTTCTGCCCTTTGGGTGAGCACTCTATGGTGAGCTTTTTGTGCGAAGATTTATATGACTTAAATTTAAGGAAAAAAGGGTTAAAAATGCCCTTAACGTATTCCAAAAGGTTCAAAAATGCCCTCCATCCACCTTTTGGTTTAAAAATGCCAGGCTTGACGCTGCTTTCTTGTTGCTGTATCCGATCAAAAGCCTTTAGATTTGGGGTGGACTTGGTTTACTCATATACCTGACAGACATGGAGAACTATCATGTGTACGTCTCATATCTTACTCAAATGATGGACCTTTTTACGGCCTGATGATTGAAGGCGGGGAGAAGATAGCAGTCAAAGAGTGCGCTGATGATTACGAAGATAGGGATCCATCTGTTATATTTAGACCAACATGGTAATGTTACATTTTTCCCGGCAGTTGTGGATCATTCTTATATTCATCTCTACCCAGAAAGACTTTCAGCAGGGCATATCAACCCAAACAACAACAACATACCCAATGAACTCCCACAAGTGAGGTCCGGAGCTGGGGATATTTATGAGCAAAGTTCGGAGGCTGAGTTAGGTAGCAGGGAAATTGTGTTCCATGAAAAATAAGTGGATTTCTTGATTATTTTCTTGTGTTAGTTATGTAAGAAAAAAGTTTATTCTAAATGTATTTGAATATATAACACTAAATAGAAATGTTGCAAGTGTTTGTGTTCATTTTTTGTAGGGGTGGATCCACCATGTATAGAATCTACGGGTTTGCTTGAACTCAATCAAGTGTATTTGTGTCGACACATTCCAGCAAACTGCAAAAAGATCCGGGTCGTGATCTAGAACTAACAAACTCAAAATCCTAATCCGCCTTTAGTAACTAATTAAGTAGTGACTGATAAGCATAGTCGTAATCGGCAAGTAAGCCCTATAACTTTGAAAGTGCACATCTAAACACCTCGACTTAGTCTCAACTAACCGTTAAACATTCCAACTCGTCCTTATTATGTCTTGTGGACATCAATTTTGTACATGTTTAGATGATTATTTTGTAAGTTGGAGCGTTCAACTAAGATCGAGTTTAAATGTATATTTATGTATTATGCTTTTTTCCCCATCCTAACACCTCATAAAATGCGGAAAACAATACACTCCAAAGCTTAAAATACAAAGAGTAAAACTTTGAACTAAACAACTTCGTCTAGTTGGTTTGGTTTGGTTTTAGATTTTTAAAAACCAACTTCGTCTAGTTGGTGTCTTGAATGATTAGAGTACCTTGATAATTTTGAACTTAGAAATTGCAAAAAACTGGTCAAGATTAGCAAATTATGTGAATGAAATTTTAAATGATGAGCTAATGACCGACTGCAAGAGTGTTAACACGCCAATCAGTGCATCTGAGTTACTCACCTTGTCTGATGGAACTCACTTGACTGATGCTACACGTTATCGCCGAGTCTTGGGTAGGCTTCAATATCTATCCTTCACTAGACCTGACATAGCCTATGCAGTCAACAAGTTTTCTCAATTAATGCAAGCACCATCAGACCTTCACTGGAAGGTTGTACAACGTGTTCTTCGATACCTGCGTGGTACCATTCGACTCGGCCTACACGTTACTCCCATTGATGAATTTAATCTACATGTGTACTCTGATGCAGATTGGGGTGGGGACATCGTTGATAGAGTTTCTACATCTGGTTACATCTTATTTCTTGGTCACAATCCGATTAGCTGGTCTTCAAAGAAGCAAAATACTGTCTCACGCTCCTCCACTGAGTCTGAATACAGGGCAGTGGCTAATGCACTTTCTGAAACCTTATGGGTCACCAATCTCCTAAATGAGCTGCGGTTTCCAGTACATCAGCTACCCACAATTTATTGTGACAATCTTGGAGCCACATTCTTGAGTAAGAATCTTGTTCTCCATAGTCGTGTGAAGCATGCTGCCGTGGACTTTCACTTTGTTCGCCACTATGTTGACATTAAAAGGGTTCGTGTTGTTCATGTCCATGGCGCCGATCAAATAGCAGACACTCTCACCAAGGCACTTCCTAAATCTGCTTTTGAGTCTAATTTGTTCAAGTTAGGCTTAGTGACTCATCGACTAACTTGAGGGGCGTATTAGAACATCTGGTGTTAGGACGTCAGTTAGTAGTTTAGTCGTACCATAACAAAATCCACTTAATTGATACATGTACATACACCTAACAATTCAACAAACAAGGAGTCAGAGTCGAAATCGCAGTCGGAGTCATATAATCATGAGTTAGACATCGATAATTTCTTTGATGAATTTCACCATCATCTTCAAAGTTGACAATGGGAACCTCAAATCTGAAAGTCTCATAGCTTAAACTCGATCAATTTTGACTTGATCATGGACTAACATATGCAAGATTTATGTTACCCCAACATCTATTTATTAGAGTTGCTTAATACCTGATCCATGAAATTAACAAGCTGACCATTGAACAATATGTAATACTAAAATTTTTCATCCAACTACTATAACTTGATTTGCTAAATCATATTTTTCATTTACCAATCAAAAACATCGATCCCAGAAAATATCTTTATCCTAGTTCTCATCCAATTAAAAAATTCACAAGTGTAACTAAGATGCGCAGATCCATCATAGAAGCTATGAGTTCAGCAAAACTCAATAACTTTAGCTATTAACAAATTCACTTAATATGTTTAAATAATCTATCAAAAATTAAGTAAACAGAAAATATCAAGTCGAAATTTAAAACACATAAACTCAAAATCCTAATCCGCCTCTAGTAACTACTTTAAGTTAGTGACTCAAAAAAATGAATCACATCAACAATATCAATAGCACCACCAAAACGTCCCTTCGCACACATCAGATAAAATTGAAATGATACAGGGAAGAATAATATGGCATCTACACAAAGATAATACGCACAAATCGAAAAATGGTCCCACCAAAAAGCAAAATTCATTGACAAATCACAACAACAATACAACATCATAATAGGTAGACACAAATAAAAACACAAAATTCATATACTCATTCAGGATCACCTCTACAACGATAATATTTAGAACAACCTCTATCATACGGATTCGACGGCGGCGGAAGGCAGCTCCGTGAATACGGTTGACCGGCTCCGCCGCCGTTACAAACCGGTTGATCTCTTTTCAAAGCTCCAGGAGAAATATATTTTTTTCTTTCTGCAAGAAATCTTTTGCTAATTTCAGATTCCATTAAAAACTCCATATCTTCATTACACTTAGCTATTGTATCATTGCATTGTGATTGGCTATTAACAGATGTAATTATAAATAAAATGGTAAAAAAAAAAGTGAAGTAATAGAAGAATTTTATGGAATTTGGAGCTTCCATTTTTGTTTTTTTGGTTTTTTTTTTTGTGGATTGGTACATTTGGTTCAATTATTTCTACTACTTTTTATCGTGTTTTTTTTATAGTGGAAGACACACTGAGTAGTGAGTACCGCACTAGTCCACCAACCAAAACCTAATTGTTGGTATGTGTATTGGTCGGTTCGATTTGGTGTATACATTGTTGATTTATTGGGTTTAATTTTTAAATATATTAAATTAATAAGATATTTTTTATTGATTTTTTATTTAATCAATAAAAAAATGTTTATAAAATAAATGTGTGACTTCTCTAACAATTTGATCGAACAAGATAATAATGTAATTTTAGAGAAAGTTCATAAAGTTGAAATAGTAATAGCTAACATGAAAAGAACTATACAATGTAATATAAAGAGAAATTAAGAGAATTCGAATTCTTACTTTAGATTCTAACGTTTTGTATGATGTGAAGTTGTAAACTCTAAGTTCGTAAATTAAAGGCTTTGGCAAAGACAGTTATAGTAAGGTACTGAAACTAATATTTAATATTTATGTTAAGATAAAATAATAAATTATTCTAGTCTTAATGAGTTATTGATATAAATAATAATTCAATATCAATTAAAAATCCAAAATCAAATTGATAACTTGAATTTTTTTTTATAAAAGCATTGAAACTCTATTGACCCAATATCCTAATAGCAATAAATTAATAGCAATTTATATTCGATTAATCACCGATTTGATTTTTACCCACTTAATTTTAAGAGTACCACATAAATTAAAACTAGAGGGTAAATTAGGAAAAAACTTTGTACTTTTTACTTTATGGGCGGAGTTGTGGGTCCCAGTCCCAATAAACAAAGCAACCCCTTCTTCCTCAATCGGCAACCGGAAACAGGCCGGAGCTACGCCGACGACGGAATTTTGGGAGTTCGCTTAGTTCCGATCACATTTCTACTCCCTTCAATTTTCTCAAAACACTAACAGAAAATGAGGACGGAGCAAAAGATCTGGTCGATTTTCGCGCTGATTTTCTTTCTCCTAGCCATGGCTGCTATTCGCATCCACGCGTTGTGGTTCGTTTCCACCGTAGCAGTGCCGGTACTTCTGACCGGATTCATATCGGTCCTCCGCAATATAAATCCTTTTCCGGCAGTGATGATTGTACCTCACTACACTTCCGCCTTCGACGCCATAGGACCGATGGCTTCTCCGTTTATACTCGAGCTCCTGAAGGAAGAAAATCTCAACATTCCTCGAGTATCAGCGTTCCTCTCTGTCTCCGCCACGGCCGTAGGCTTTTTCTGTTCGCTGATGATCGTGAGGACGAGGCCCGTTAGTACAGATTTGGGGATTTTGTACGGACTCTGCTACATTTCTATTTCTCTTGGATTACAAGAGTTCGATTTCGGATGGCCGACTCTGGTAGCGTTCGGCCTTTCATCGGTGATGGTTCTTCTTCGAGTTTACTTGGAGACGACGCCGCCGCCGCCGCCGCGTGCTGCTGGTAGAGTGTGGTGACTGATTAGACCAGAAAAAAGCACCAACTGATTAAGTTCTAATCTAATATAATTAGATAATTTTAAAAAAAATTACTCATTTTATCTCGATTTATGTGGTAGGTACTTATACCTTGTTTGGATGGTTGTTATCGTTGTATGGTATTGTTTTGTTAGTTTAAGTACGATGTTTGTTTTGATTGTTACTTAAATTTTACTGTATCAGGTTTATCATTCAAATTATGAGTATGTGATATTATGTAATGACAAAGAACGATACAATTTATTCAAACGTTATATTCATTGAAATAGTATCGTATAAAACAATATAAACACAACACAACACGATATGATACATTACTAGACAATACATAACAACCATCCAAATGAAGTGTTAGTGAGAGTCAAACTTTTTAATTTTAACCACGAATTTAAATTTGAATAAACTTTACATATCTAAGAACATACAAATTAGAAATATTAATAGTTCTTAATCTTTAATACTATAGTGGAATGATAATTTTATTGCTCTCTAAAATTGAAGGTGACAAAAAACACATGCAATATTATAGGAGCAAAATCCATAAAATAAGTGGCTAACTAATTTGAAGCGATTTTTTTAAAATTCTTCTAAAAATCGCGTAAAAAGACTAATTAAGTTCTCTCTAAAACTAAAAAAGATATCATCTCTTTCTTTCTTTCTTTCTTTCTTCCCTCTCTTTCTCTTCTCATTTCTGCAATTTCATGCAGAAAGAGGAGAGAGAAAGAAAGAGAGCGGAAAAACGAAAAAAAGAAATATTTTTTCTTTTCCATAATTTCTTACAAACAAATAAACTAATCAAAGAAAAGTAGAAAAGGATATATATTTTAGCAACATAACTAAAAAAAATCCATTCTTTATCATAAATCTACCAAATTTTATATTTTCTTGGATATTTATCAAGAATAAGGTTTGAGTTTTTTTTTTTTTTGGGCTTTGTAATTACTTTTCTAATATGTTATTAATTATTTGGTTTTGTGATATGCAGGGGGTTTTATTTGTTGGAAAGAATTGGCTTTTGAATATCAAGAATTATAATCTTATTATTATTCCTCTCCATTTTTAATTAAATGGAGGGAGTATCTGATAATATTCACGGAGTTATATTAGCAATATCATCCAGTATTTTTATTGGTTCCAGCTTTGTTATTAAAAAGCAAGGTCTAAAGAAGGCTGGTGCAAATGGAAAAAGAGCAGGTTTATTCTTTTTCTCGAACATCGTTCAAAACTCGATGAATAATAGACTTGCTTCTTTCTCCCCTTAAATATCAGACTTTTGTATGCAGAGAATCCGTCACACGTGACTAACTTTGTATAGAGTAGTTTATTTATGTCAATTATGGGAATATGCCTTTGTCCTTGTGGGGACTGATTATTCTTGTATGTCATCTAGCCATGTAAACAGTCTCTCGCAGAAATGCAAATTCAATGTGATTTAGTCTTTTCTCGGTCCCTGGTTATAGCCAGAGAATATTAGTGCACCGCGCTGCCCTTTTTATGTGTTGATGCTCAAAGTTACATTAGCATGACTTTTTGGGTTGTGATCAAGTTTAACATACTTGTAATAACCTCATTGCTTTAAATTTCCCATTGGTTATACTGTCATATATGGTTTAAATACATATAGTTTAGTTTGGTTAACTGAACAATGATATGCTCAACCCCAAAAGCTAGCTCGTCTAGCTCGTGAGTCGTGAGGGGAGGATTGTCCAAGTCTATATAAACAGACCACCAGTCCATTCCCCAACCAAATGTACACACAGACATTCTACCAAAATACTATTGTAAGTCCGGTACTAGACGTTCAAAGGTAGTTACTAGAATACTGCATCATTTGCAAACACTGGAGGAACTACCAAAAGTCTAAACAATCAAAATATTTGGCTCCTTTGACTAAGTTAAAAGTTTCTGCTGTTTTTTGTTGTTGAGGCTAGGCAAATTTGCCCTGTTATTATAAATTACCAATTATGTTGAATGTTGAACAGGTTCAGGAGGCCATTCCTACTTGTTGGAGCCTTGTTGGTGGGCTGGAATGTTATCTAGTAAGAGTCATATAACTCATTCAAACAATCTTTTCACTTTATACTGTTCTGCTTTTAACTTTTAGCATGAATTTGTTGAACATATAGCCGATTCCAACTTGCTCGGGATTGGACTGTAGTTGTTGCATGAGTCCTTGATCATATAATGTTGTATGTCTGAGAAAACCTACATGTATTATGGAACATGCTTTAGGAAGAAGAAAAAACACAGAATATCATGAAAAAACTAGTCTGATATGTGAACTTATCTGTGAAATATTGATAGTTTTATTTAACGCTAATCTTCCGACTTCTTGTAGTGATTGTTGGAGAGGGAGCTAACTTTGCAGCTTATGCATATGCCCCAGCAGTACTCGTGACACCTTTAGGGGCTTTAAGTATGATTGTCAGGTACGTCGTTATGTAGCATCATTGGGCAGAGATGTTAATCAAAGAAGCTTGTTCTGCTGCCGCACATGTGTTAGATCCTCAAAAATACACTACTTTTGAAGGATCCGGCAGCATTTATGAAGAGTCCGAGCACATAGCTCTATAGTTCAATACTGATATAACTTTCATGTGCAGTGCAGTGTTAGCCCATTTTATTTTGAAGGAGAGGTTGCATATGTTTGGTATAGTTGGTTGTCTCCTCTGCGTGGTTGGATCTGTCACTATTGTCTTACATGCCCCATTAGAGAAGAGTATTCAATCTGTCAAGGATGTTTGGTACCTAGCAACAGAGCCAGGTATATTCAAGTTGATTATCAGTTACATTCTTCCATTATTCGCTGAGGCGAGTCTAGGACGGGTTCTGCTGGTTCAATTGAATCCGTCACTTTCGGTTCGGACTACATATACAAAACAATAACAACTACTACTACACCTCAATCCCAAACAAGTTGGGTCGACTATATGAATCCTCACTTCTCCATATAAGCTCACTAATGTCATCACCATACCAAATAAAAATAAAGGGAAAAATGAGTTAAATAGTAGTAAAAATTATAATATTAGAAGTTCTCTAACAAAACTGAATCCTATTCCATTAGTAGATACCAGGTATATGGATCTTTTTCTTCCATTGCATCTATCCCAAGAAGTTGTAGGTCTTTCAAGACAACTCGTCTTCTTTTAACACCTTCACTCACCATAATTTCACACCTACAGGCCTGATGCATATGCAAGTCGATGTAGGACAAGGACCTTCTCTCATTTTATGCTAAACGCGTGCTAATTGCACCTTCTGCCAAATGTCGTCGTTTTTAATTTATGTATACATATGAAATCTTTTCGAAAAAACGTATACATCTAACAAGACCACACCATTTTGAACCCATTGACTTTCTAAACTCTAGATTTACCTATCTGAACACTTACATAACAAACAAATCTTCTGCAATTAAGTATAGTGAAGTGATGGATTTACAAATTACAAACCAGATACATGCTATTTTCCAACATGCTTGAATTATGTTAACTAACCAAAAGGTTTTTGATAAGGACAGGGTTCCTCGCCTACACTTTCACAGTTCTGGTGCTGATACTTATCCTTATTGTCCGGTATGTGCCTCGTTTTGGGCAGTCTCATTTGGTTGTCTACATCGGGATCTGTTCGCTTGCGGGTTCTCTCACGGTCTGTTATTCTCTTTCATATACTGTAGTAGTCCACTGTTCCATGTGTACATATCATACATCTTATCTCATGGTTGTTCTCTTATGGTTATTCAGGTTATGGGTGTCAAAGCAATAGGAATTGCTATAAAGCTCACAATTGGAGGGCAAAATCAATTCAAGTATTTTGAGACATGGGTTTTTATAGTGCTTGTCCTCATCTTTTGCCTTTTGCAGCTGAACTATTTGAACAAGGTACTCACATTGCCTTCCCTTATAATTTTAGAATTCTAAGTAAAATTGGTTTTCTGATATGTTGATTTGGTTTGGATAAGTTAGTCATGCCCCTCATCTAGTGCCATTTTTACATAATTTCTCTAAACCATATCAATTGATCAACTACGTCTCAATCTCAAATTTATGTTGTCTCATCTTACTTGATACTTGTTTTTTTTAAAAAAAAATATAAATGTTTACATGACTATTGTATGTTCTGCAGGCACTTGACACATTTAACACCGCTGTGGTTTCCCCGATATACTACGTCATGTTTACAACACTGACCATTCTTGCAAGCATGATAATGTTTAAGGTGATTCAACATTAAGTTTTGTGGTTATGGCTATTCAGAATTCTTAGTTTTATCAGTTTCCACTTCTTTGAGATCACATGGATTGGTCATTTGTAGTTGCAGTAATAAAACAATACTGCGGATAACTGGATAAATAGGTATATCAAAATTGACTGTTTTAAAGGGAAAGAAATGATGTTCGAGAGAAAAGAAAGTTTTCTTGCTTTTCAAGAAGCATGACAAAGGATTTCAGATTTGTAATCGAAATGTTAGGAAGATGAACTCTAATTGAATTATTATTTTTTTTCCATCTATTTTCTAATGAGTATATACTGTATTGTTCTCGTGTTTTCATTTGATCGGAAAGTTGTCACTCCACACTTCTCTAATTTTGGTGATACGTTTTGGGATTCAGGACTATGTTCATCAGAATACGACACAGATAATTACAGAGTTATGTGGTTTTGTAACTATCCTCTGTGGTACTTTTCTCCTTCACAAAACAAAGGATATGGGAAACAATCCATCTATACCATTACCTGTTATCGTTCCAACAACAGATATGGATTACAAGCAAGAAAGTGAAACCACAAAAGTTACAGTTGAGGTTTGAAGCAAATGGTGTAGGGTTTTGATCGGTAATTGCATCATCACGAGAGCACAGGGAAGATGGAGACACTCACTCATAAAGAAGGAAGATAGAAGCATTTCTCATTGGATAAAACAGAAGGCGAAAATGAGGTGTGATGGTTTTTGACAGGTTGAAGCCAATGCTATACTAGGAGGACATTTCGATATCATTCTTTTTGTTATTTTGTCTTTCGAAAGATTTAACAGTGTGGAAACCAATATCCAATTGACATGCTTCTTCGAAATATATATACAGATAATATGAGAAAAGAACTGAAATTTTGTTGTTCCAGACTAGCATTTCCTTGTGTATACAGGTCATTGCCTGTATCGAGATTCTCTTGTTACTTTGTACAGTTGGTTTTCAATGTCTTTCACTTCTTTTTGGTTCAAGTTATTGTTGTATTTATAATAGATAGGTAAAGTAATGTTTTAAAGATAATTTACATTGATAATTTTAATGTATTATGAGTTGTGTATGTCATGAGGAATCTTGAGGACATCAAATTGATACTTGTAAGTTCTGTTGCTCAGATTCTTCAGAATTGCTGCCACATCCGTGTCGGATTCTCTAAAAATGCACTACTTTTGGAGGATCCAGCACGCACATGGTGGTATTCTAGAAGAGTTCGAACAACATAGGTTGCAAGTGCAATTCAACATGTATTGTCAAGTTTTTGATTGTAGTAGCCTGGAATAAGAGCATAAACTTATAATATGACGACAGAAATCAAGGTTAAACTCTTCAAGTCTTGGATCACCAGCATATATTTTTGGTCCAAGACCAAACATTTTAATCCTATTTCAAAGCGAGATTTTGTTCGACCTCATTTGGTAATTAGTGATTGTCTAAAATAGTTGTTTAGTTTCATCTTTTGACATCATTTTTGGCCTAAGAGCCATTTGGTGATAACTAAGGAGTACAATCAGAGATTTCATAGAAGATGTGATAAATACGGAGTTCTCGTACAAGATGACATATGTTCCTCTAATCAGAAAAGGCAGATAAAGCTACCACCTACATAGATGTGTAGAGACACTTTTGGAACCAAGGGTAGCGCTGGAAATGCACACTAAATTCTACTTGTGAACCAGTCAACAACAACAACAACAACAAAATAAGAAAGTTCACTAAGAAAAATGATGGTACTATATCAATATATCAAAAAAAATTATTGAACAATGGCGACATAAAAACTTAAAGGCCGAGAACTCTACATTCTATACTGGCTACATTAAAAAGGGGATATGGGAAACATTATTCAAATACATAGGCTCTGAGTAGAAACCTAATATCAAATAATACAATTACAAGTTACTGACCTTTACACTTGTTCATGTCTTGCAAGGTACATGCACCTTCCCTATTCAGGTGGTCGATGTAAATACTAAAAGGAGCTTGCTTTTATTTATCCATCAACGATAAATTGGTCTTCTTGAGCATCATCTACAACCCTTGCATCACCATGAACCATCCCGTTGACATGGTGCAAGTTTTGCATCATTTGTGAAAGATAATGGTTGCTAGCTCCTGTGTGATCAGAAAGCCCAGTTGGATGACCAGTCCACTGAGAAAAAATTCCAAGAAGCTGACTAGTAAGATTTTGTTGTTCGTGAAGTATCCGAGTCTGGACCTGGCTCATTTCAACTCGATGCTGACCTAACGTCTCGTCAATCCTCTTCTTCCAATCTGATCTCCTCTTGTGCATTCTTTCTTCACGTTCTCTCTCAAATATAAGATGTTCCTCTCGTCTCCTCCTCTCTCTCTCCTCACTTTCCTTCTCCATTGCTTCCCATTCTTGAATTCTCTGTCTCTGCAACTTCTCCCTTGCTTTCTCCCTTTCCTCCCTCTCTCTTTCTCTTTCTTCCCATTTTCTCTCACGTTCTTGTTCAAGTTCTATTCTAAGATGTTCTCTCCTCTGCCGCTCCCGCTCCCTCTGAGCCTCACGCTGCTCAAACCGAGCTTCCATTTCCTTTAACTGTGCCAACTGCGTTGAAAGAAAACCCCATGCCCTCTTCTCCACCCCTTTTAGTTTCTTCTTTTTTCTCGTATCAGATCCAGTTGGCTCGATGTCTTCGTAAACAAATCCACTATCCGCATCTTCCTTCAAATGATTGTTCCTCCTGATACTACCATTGAAATTCTCCTCTCCTTCTTCTCCATCATAATCAAACTCCATACCTGTAACACCATGATCAACCCCATTAATAACTCCCGTAAAATCACCGTCCCCAGCATGACCTAGATGCCCAAATTGATCAATCCCCATACCATTACCACTCCCATCTAATCCTCCACTATTTTCATTTCCATCTCCTACAACCGGCATGGAGTCGCTACAATTGAAGACAAGTGTATTGACATCCCCAAACACTTCCTTATACCTTAAAAAGTTCGACCAATGAGTTAGCCCTTCCATCCAATCGAACTCCTCCCCAGCACCCGACTCCTCCCCAGAGTTTGGCTTCTTAATCTTCTGTTTCACCAGTGTATACTGATGCCTCATGTTCTGCACTTTAGTGGACACATCCTTCCAAGTCCATTGCCATGGATACGTGATCGGATCACGAACATGGTGCACAGAATTCACATGTAAAGCAATAGGTCTATACTTCTTTTCCCTAGTTTTCATTTTAGCTAAAGTCCCATCACATAACATCTCACCATACTTATCAATTAGAGTTCTTTCTTCTGCCTCAGTCCACTTTTTCCTTCTAGGTTGTGGCATCATCAAATAAACCTAACTCCACTGCTCAAACCAACAAACTACAAGCAGCTCAAGAATACCCCAAATTTGAGCTCTTCACCACAAATCCAAATAAAATCAATCAACACTACAAATAACCCAAAATTTGTCCAAGAAAAGCTAATGGGTACCCCAAAGATCACTCCTTTTCTCAACCAACAAACTTTTTCCTTCTTGGTAGTGGCATCATCAAACAAAGCTAACTCCACTACTCAACTCAAATCAACAAACTCTAAGCAGCTCAAGAATCAGATACACAACAACTCAAATACCCAAAACCCCAAATTTTCAGCTCTTTACCACAAACTCAAATAAAATCAATCAACACTTCAAATAACTCAAAATTTGTTCAAGAAAAGCTACTGGGTACACTAAAAATCACTCCTTTTCTCAACCAACATACTTTCATCAAATAAAACTAACTCCACTACTCAAACCAACAAACTCTAAGCAGCTCAAGAATCACATACACAACAACACAAATACCCAAAACCCAAATTTCAGCTCTTCACCACAAATCCAAATAAAATCAATCAAACACTACAAATAACTCAAAATTTGTCCAAGAAAAGCTAATGGGTATACCCAAAATCACAACTTTTTAGCAAATACCCATATCAAATCAAGAAAAAATATTGCCATATATGTATCAAAAAACTGACCTTTAAGCCTATAATAGGTTTCTTGAATTGGGAATACTAAAACAGTGGGAATTTTTTTATGGAGAAATCTGAGGGGATATGAAAGGGACAAAAATGGAAATTGGGTTTTTAAGGATTTGATTGTGGGGATTGATTTCTGCAGTTAGTAGTTCAACTGTGTCAAAATCATTTCTTTCTTTACTGTTCAATGAGAGATCAGTTTACAAAAGATTCCAAGGAGCTGAAGAGGAATCACATAATGAAATGACTTCATTACCCTTATAGTATTTTATTTTTATTTATTTTGATCTTTTTTTAAATAAAAAAAATTAATAATGACTTCTTTTTTGGTGGCTGCATTTGATGTTCACTTCTTTTTTTTTCCAATTTAGAACTGCAGATTCTGAATTGATAAAATCATTTTTGTTAAGACAAAAAAAAGAGTCTTGTAAGGGATTGTTGTCTAGTCATATGGCAGTGAATTTGTTTCCGGGCCTTTTACATATATTGTCGGTCACACTATGAAGATAAGTATAGGTTTAAAAAATAATTTTGAATTTATCTCGGGACATGATGAGTTAATTTATGTCAAATTTTATTTTCAATTTTTACATCAGTAGTTAGTTACATATTGTTTATTGAAAAATGAATAGGAAATGTTTAATTCCAATTACACCAACCCGAAAAGCAATAGAAAAGAACTTAAATATATAAAATAAAATAAAAGTATAGATTTATCAAACATCTATCAGATCGTGAAAAAGAATCAATTAAAAATAAATAAATTCATAATTTATTTTATGTCAACCAATACATGAAGTAACTTCTTATATGAAAACAGAACCAAAACATGTGAGTGGATCAAACTCATCTTCAACAAAAAAATCTTTTGCCAACACACGCATTGTGATTATATATCATGTTTCAATGCTTCCAAACATTTGGGATCATAATTCCAATCCACGAGCTCGAAAAGCAATAGAAAAGAAAGAACTAAAACATGAAGTAACTTTTGATGTAACAGTAAAAAGTTGGAGCCTCACGTCACGGAACGAATGTTTTGTTTCAAGACATATAAGTAGATCAATTCATCTTTATCAAATAAATCGCTTGCCAAAACACACATTGTGATTATATATCATGTTTCAACAATTAAAACTAGGAAAATTGCTTCCAAACATTTGGGAAACATAATTCCAAATCCACGAACTCGAAAAACAATACAAAAAGAAAGAACTAAAACATAAAATAACTCCTATTTATAACAGTAAAAACAAGACATATAAGTCGATCTACTCATCAAGTTTCCACTTAACGCATCATTCCGCCGCCACTTGACATCATCCTAATACTAGACATTCCACCTTTACCATTAGCATTAGCAGGTGAATTAGCAAAATGTTTAGCAATCTCAGGATTTTCTTCCATAATCTTCTTGATTTGATCTTGATTTTGTATCTCATCACTTGTTGGTAACCCTTTTTGCTTTTGTTTTTTATCAAACATCATTTTTTCAACTGCTGATCTTGTTTCTAAGTCCAATTCTGATAGTCTACTTGGCTGTGGCTCAGCGTTTTGTGTGTCAATTTCATGGCTATTTTTTAACAAACTTTTCCACCAATCAGATTGATTCCTTTTAGTCATGAGAATTGTTACTTGTTTTTGATCTTCTAAACTCCAAAAACATTCATCACCTTTCACAGGCTCCAATAGTTCACCTTGTTAGCAAAATAAATCGTCTTTAAAGAGATATTACTCGTATATCATTTCGAGAAATACAAAGCTATTGCGTATTTAACTTGATAGGAAGTACAAACATATATATGGAAAAAAAAAATCAACCTAAATAGTTGGTTACCTAGCTGCTTAAACTAAAAATAGACAACATAATATATGTATAATGCGCATATAATTTTGTATAATTTATGTATATGGTTTTAAAAAATAGTAAATCTGACTGGTTATTTGTGAAAAAAGCCCTATACTAAAGATATTGAGAACTCATTTGTACCTTAGAAAGCGTGACAATCCCATTTCATGTCTATCTAGTGGCGGATCTAATTTAAAAAGTTATGAATTCATCTGATCCCAATATTTTGACACGAAACTTAGATATATACATTAAAAAATACGAATTTTAATAAATATTAAATTCTGAATCCGTTCTAAGTTTATGTATATAAACAAAATTATCTAATTACACACCTTCAACAATTGGTGGTTGATTCTTGAGTCCAACTTTGATGGAATTGTTCTTGATATCCACAGCTAAAAATCTTGATTTTGTGCCAAGTGGCACTGTGACATTAATAGTAACATCTTGAAGAGTTTGTCCCCATGTATAATTTTCCATATCAAGACCATTAAATTGATTTGGCTTTAATTTCTTATTTTCTTCTACTTTTTTTTCTTCTAAAGAAGAAGAAGAAGAAGTGTTAATTGATTCTTGATTTTCATTTTCTTTAATTTCTTCTTCAACAGCCTTTTTGGCTTGTGATTGAATTTCACCTTCATTATAGTCTGAAAGAATTGCCATTTTTTTTAGTAAATTAAAAGAGGAAAAAAATTAGTGAATTGGTGTGTTAATTAAAAAAAAAAGGAGTGTATTTATAGTAAATTATTAGAGAAAGAAAAGGAAATCTGAGTGTTAATAACAACAACATACCGTGAGACTCGTGATTGATTTAATTATAGCCTAAAAATATTGTGTTAATTCCGGTCTCTTTTATTACCATTTTTCAGAAGAAAGATATAAAAAATAAAAATAAAAACCTATGATATATGATCTATTTGAATTAAAATTCGAAATTTTGTATCACTAATCATGAATAGATTATAAACTCAATGTTAGCCATAAATTATCTTTATTTTATATAGGGATAAGGGTTCGAAATATATTCAAACTTTGATCGAAATTGATGTAACAATCTCAAACTTTGAGCATGACCTATTACCCCTGCACTATTTAATAATGTAATTTAAAGATCTATAAGTGTTCACGTGGACATGATAAATATTATATCATTATAAATAGTAACTTGTTCAGCTGGACACTTATATATGTTTAAAATACACTATTAAATAGTGCAGGGGCTAATAGGTCCTGCCCAAAGTTTGAGATTGTTATAATACTTTCGATCAAGATTCAAATATATTTCAGATCTTTTTCCCTTTTATATAATTCAAGTGGGGTATTCATTATTTCCTTTATCTTAGTCCTACAAAAGTTAGATTGAATACTCTTCATCGAGAACTATAGTAAGATAAATATAATTTTTTATTCTTAATTAGACGTTATATTTAGGGCTTGAGCTATTGAAAAACATATTATTATTTTTTCAATAGCAACCCTTCTTCTTTAGAGTGTCAATGTGACGAAAATTCAAATTAATAGAGAACGATCTTAATATAAATATCGGATATTGAACGACAAATTAAAGAAAAAAAATGTCTCGCCTCTTATTTCTTACAACATTGTGAGAATTAAACATAATTTTCCCTGTCTATCATTATTTTTCACTTCTCACTCAATATTTAATATTCGTATTTAAAAAGCGCTTAATCTCAATTCTTGTAAAATATATTTAAGGGAAATCAGTATCTAACTGGAATATTTATATATCTAGGACTTGAACGGAATCTTTTAATTAAAAAAATAGAGTAATTTTATCTATTTTACTACACCCCTCGTTTGGTTAAGACATATTCAAAGGATACCATTATCTAATGGGAATATTTATACATGTAGGACTCAAACAACGTCTTATAATTTAAAAAAGAAGAAGACTATTTTATCTATCCCACTACGCCCCGAGTTTGGTTTACTAGTAACATAAAAAAAAGAGTTACCTAAAACATTAATTAGTTAGGAAAAGAAGTCTAGAGTCGGTTTACTAGGAAAAGTATAGTACTTACCCTTTTTTAGTACATAAAATTTAGTTCACACTAAATATTTCTTTTTCTTTCCTTTTACAATTCGAAATTCTAGAAAATAAATAAATAAATAAAAAATAGGGAAAAAAAGGTTATTAAGTCGGTTAATAATAATTTTAAGGACTTTCCAACTCCAATAAGGATTCTAATTCTTAACAAAAAAGGATTTTATTTTCCCTATATATACACCCAATTATTCTCCCAAAATTCACATAATTCTCTCTTCTACTTGTGATAAAAAAAATTGTTTAATATTTTTTTCAAGAATGGCAATTCTTTCAGATTATCAAGAAGAAAATCAAGAACAAAACATGAAGATTATTGAGAAAGAACAAGAAAATTCTTCTACTTTAGCCCCTAAAGAAGAAGAAAATTCATCTGCAACCCCAAAAGAAGAGAAACTTGAGCCAAATAAGTCCAATGGACTTGATATGGAGAATTATTCATGGGGACAATCTCTTCAAGAAGTTACCATCAATGTTCCTGTTCCTCCAGGTATATAATAATTTAATTTATTATGTGTTTTATAGGACGAAAAGATTTTTTCTGATTATATATAAATCGTTGAATCCCTTTAATATAAGAAAAAAGTTTAGGGGTTGCTTTAGATAACTTATTTAAAAATATGTTTTAGATCACATGTTTAAATTTCAATCGTGACAATCTATTACTTTTTAAAATCCGATTATCGATTTTGTTATTACTATATACAATAAATTATCTGAATATCCTTAATGAAATTTCCGATTTTGTTTATTTTTTTACCTTAGGTACAAAATCAAGATTCATAATTGTGGAAATCAAGGCCAATTCTCTCAAAGTTGGACTAAAAAACCAACCACTAATATTAGATGGTGAATATTTCAAGGGAGTTAAAGTTGATGAATGTTATTGGAGTTTAGAAGATCAAAAAGATATTTCAATTCTTTTAACAAAACAAAACAAATCTGATTGGTGGAAAAGTTTATTCAAAGGTGGACAAGAAATTGACACACAAAAAGTAGAACCAGAACCTAGTAAATTGTCTGATTTGGACACAGAAACAAGAGCAGCAGTTGAAAAAATGATGTTTGATCAAAGACAAAAACAAATGGGACTTCCATCAAGTGAGGAGATTAAGAATCAAGATATGCTTAAACAATTTATGGAACAAAATCCTGATATGCCTAAGAATTTTGGTAATGCTAAGATGATGATGCCAAATTCTAGGATGATGGGCTAGTTGCATTTTTATTTTTTATTTTTTATATTATAGTATTTTAGATATTTAAATTATTGTTGGTTTTTTTTTTTTTTTGGATTTTATATGGATTTTTTTGTTTGGTTAAATGTCTTTTGATTTTTTTTAAATTAATTATGATGTTCGGATTAATTTGTGCGGTATTTTAAATATTTTACTTGTTGATATTCTATTTGTTAATGATATTTATTCTGATTTTCACATTTAATTATTTTTCAAGCTTAGTTGGCCTATGATGCTTTAATTAGTACTTGTTGTTTTGATATGTATACTACACTCTAGGGCCTCAATTTATTATCGTAACATAATTAATGATAGTTGAGTTAATGACATTACATACAAGGATATTTATATAGAGGATTGAAATAAATACTTATATTTATTAGTTGTCTTTAAATATAATCTAGGGGTAATTATATTGTTCTCGCTAAATTCTTTATTTGTTGTGCAGTGTCATGGAAATTGATTTTTATAGGACTATGAAGCTTAATTTCATGATCTTACAATTACTTTTTTATATATATACTTTTTTTGGTGTTCGTTTTATATATAAAAGTAATTCTCACACCAAACTTTTAGAACCTTTTGAAAATATTTGTGGATTTTCTCAAATCCAATAGAAAAATGATCATCAAACATAAAAATTCCATCATAAGAGAGTGTTCAGTAATTTATGTAGCTGCACCATTCTATATATATTAATTATATGAGTAAATAATTGTACACTACTAATAAATATTAACCTATATTAGCATATTATGTGCTTAATTTTCGAGTTTATTATGAATAGCTAATTATTATAGTAATTTTTAAGTGATCTAATATTCTAAAAGTTCTTTCATATTATCGGTCTCTATACTCTATGAATAACTAATTATTATAGTAATTTTTAAGTGACCTGATATTCTGAAAGTTCTTTCATATTATCGGTCTCTATACTCTATAGAGTCCAAACTTTGAATAAAAGAAAATATTCAACTAACTATATTGGTGTTGACTTATTATTTTTTGCCCATTAATTATTTGGAACTAGGAATAAAATTATGCTAAAAAGGGGGAAACTTAGTAGAATTTAACATTTTCTTGTTCTATTTAATGAATAAGAAAAAGGAAACTAATTTTCATAATGGATAAAGTTTCACATCTTAGTTTTAAAAAAACCATTAGTTTTTCTTCAGCTAATGGTCAAACAAAAAAATAATTAGGGTTAACATATTATTTTTAAGGACCTAAATTATTTACCCTTACTGTTATAATTTTTTGTATACTTTAAAAATATTTTAAATAAATACATTTGATGATATAAAAATATTGTACAATTAATATAATTCAAAACTTAAACTCAATATCAATTATGCTTACATTATTCTTCTTATTAAAAGTAAAAAGAGGTAAATTATTCATCATTCTTTTTCTATTGAAATGTAAAGATAGAAATATGATCGTTTACAATCTTCCATAATCCGCAAAGAATATTTATACATATACACTACATATATAAAATAACTCGTGAATCATGTCTTATTAGTTATCAGTTTGTAGATATGTTAAAGTACTGTCATAGAACCATTAAACACATAATTAGTTAGGAAGATGAAGCAAAATAATAAGAGTTAATTAGTACCATATATTATTATAGAATCTCATATGCATGAACATGCTACATCCTTCATGGATGTTTACTCACTAAGGATTATTTAACATATATTGCATCGTGTTACGTGCAACATATTTAATCGGTTTATTTGCAATTTTTCTAAATGAGTAAGGAGTAGTATCCCATTTAAACATCACACATTTGTCTTCAACCAACATGCACAATCCATCTTCACGTATGCTCCACTCACAATCTCCTTCAGCAGTGTGACAAGTTTTCTTGTCATTCGAATCAAACAACATGAAAACACCATGTTTTTCGCGTAAATTCATCTCACAAGAAACGGTATTATTTCCTTTGGGATTATAGGATGGTGTCATTTGATAAGACGCTCCTGATTCCATTGGAGTATCTATCTTAGGTTTTCCATCTACAGAACAACTTGTGTTCACTGTATCTTTAGTTTCATTAGTCACTATAACAACAAAATATTCTTGTGAATTGATCAATGATGAAAAACTAAGTAGGAAAAAGCAAAATACTAAGTGATATTGTGATGAGGAAGACATATTGTGAGTTTTTTCTTTCTTGTGATTTTCTTCTTGATGTTAGCACTTATATTTATAGTGATTAATGTGTGTTATATGTATCTATATCAACTACTTTCATTAATGATAATAGTGATATAATATACCTTTTTATTGATACGGTCTTACCAACAAGTCATACCAATAAGTCATACCAACATGAAGATTTTTTATGACTCTTATTTACACTAACTAACCATGTGTATAATACTATTTACAATAATTTTTTTCTAAGTATGAAAAATAAATTGTAATTGCGAAATAAATAAAGAAGTGATATATTTTATTTATCAAGATTGTGGTTTGTAAGTATAGAGTTATATTATTTCTTGATTCTTCTCTCCTAATTTATTTTGTAATTTGAGAATCGTTAATAGCATATTTTTTCAAATGAAAAATTAATTAATGATGTTCACCTCCTTGCGATGTATTTGGTCGCCATGAACATCAGACAACCCTTCGATATTTCACTTCCGCTTAATAAAAGCATTATTTGATGTCTTGGTTTCTTTGTGAATATCCTAAGAGTTTATGAGATTTTGAGACGATAGTTTTTACTTTAAGAAAAGTTGTATTTAATATCTTCATATTTTTGTGAAAATCCAAAAATTTATAGGATATTCGAAATACCTAGTCAAAATTATACATTCATTTATATAAGCATGAGCAAGGATCTAAGATCCGTAACTTATATAGAACTTTGGACAAGACTTATTATTCCACTAGGGAGTGTATATATTTCACAAAATTCCCCACAGGTTTAATTTGTTAATTAACACATAATTTCAAAATTATATCAGAACATTTCAAATATTTTTCCCATAAAATCCCAAATTAGATTTGATAATCTTTACTCATGTATTGAACATAAAGCTTTAGACACATATTTGTGAGAAAAATCAATATAATATCTCAAAAAGAAAATAATCTTCTTGGAATATTTCCCCAATCTTTGAAATAAAGATTTTTCATTGCTCTTAAATTGCCTTAGTGGCTAATTATATTGACATTAAAACATATTCTTTATTGTCAATATCATTTTAATCTTTATTAACCCTTTAATTCCCTTTTATTACCACAAAACATAACAATTTCACTTTAGTGTGGATAGAAGAATAGAGATACTCCTCACTTATCTTTCTCTTAAAGTTGGATTTTTCATCTGTTAATCCATGTTAGATTCTGGCTCCTAGTTTTGTACTAGAAGAGTATGTTGAATCCTGTAAAATATACATAAATATCGGATGAAATATTCTTAAGAACAGTATCATTTATGACACGCCTTAAGCTTTCAAGAATTCTCTACAAGTAGCGTGATAAAGTATTTTTAATAAGATTTCCAACCAGATATTCACTTAGAAAGATGAAGTAAAATTACAAAGAGTTAGTACCATATTATTATAGAATAAAATCTCATATGCATGAAAATGCTACATTATTTTTCATGGATACATATTCACTAAGGATTATTTGACATATATCGCATCGCGTTACGCACAACATATTTAATTGGTTCACTTGTAATTTTTCTAAATGAGTAATGAGTAGTATCCCATTTGAACATCACACATTTGCTTGCAACCACCATGCACAATCCATCTTCACGTATTTTCCACTCACAATCTGCATCCTTATCGTGACATGTTTTCGTGTCATTAGATTCAAATAACTTGAAAACCCCATGTTTTTTGCCTAATTTCATCTCACAAGAAAGGGTATTATTTCCCTTGGGATCAAAGGGTGCTATGAGTTTATAAACCTGTTTTGGTTCTATCGAAAAAACCCCCGCAGGTACTGCTTCTAGAGAACAATCTAAGTCCACTGTATTTGGAGCTTCATTACTCACTACAACAACAAAATCAATTTCTTGTGAATTGATCAATGATGAAAAACTAAGTAGGAAAAGGCAAAGAAATAAGTGATAATATTGTGATGAGGAAGACATTGTTGAGTTTTTTTTCTTTCTTGTTATGGTTGTGATTTTCTTGTTGATATTGGTACTTATATTTATAGTGATTAATGTGTGTTATATGTATCAATCAACTACTTTCATTAATGATAATAGTGATTTAGCACTTATATATTATAGTTGTGATTAATCAATCTATGTCATATTTATCGATCAACTACTTTATTTAATGATCATAGTGATAATATATATATATATCTCTTTTTATTGATACTATTTGATAAGGTCTTACCAACGAGTCATACCAACTTGAAGATTTTTTATGACTATCTTATTTACACTATAACCATGTGTGTAATACTATTTGCCATAAGTTATTTTGAAATATGAAAAATAAATTATAATCACGAAATAAATAAAGAAGTGATATATTTTATTTATTAAGATTGTGATTTGTGAGTACGAATTCTTGTGATGTATTTGATCGCAATGAATATCAGACAACCGTTCGATATTTCACTTCTACTTTGATAAAAATATTATTTGATGTCTTGATTTCTTTGTGAATATTTTAAGAGTTTATGGGATTATGAGCCGATAACTTTTACTTTAAGAAAGGCAGTATTTAATATCTTTATATTTTTTGTGAAAATCCAAAAGGTTATGGGATATTCGAGATTGTTGAAGATAAAGAAAACTGAAGACATGGAACAAGTTGAACAACCTGGTCCAATCAACGTGTACAACGAAGTTAGAGTCACTCTAGGTTTAGGTCACTTAAATCAAGAATTGTATTGATGATTAAAATTGTTGAGTACATGCTACTTATATAGGGAGAGAATTGTAGAGTCCTAAGTTAGTTATACTTAGACTACAACATCTATTACTACTATAATAATAAAGTAATTATAAATAATTTAATCCTAGCTAGTTGTAATATAATCCTAGTCGTAATCTAATTCTAGTCGACTTTAGTTAGTACAATGAGTAACAGCCTAGTCGATATAAGTGACCTACACTTAGAGTGACTCTAACTCCGTCGCACACGTTAATAGAACCAGATTGTTCAACCTGTTCCATGTCTTCAGTTTTCTTTATCTTCAATAAAGATATCTCGTCAAAATTATACATCCATTTATATAAGCATGAACAAGGATCTAAGATCACATTATGTAACTGAATATATAAATTTGGAGTAGACTTATTATTCAACTAGGGAGCGTATATATTTCACAAAATTTCCCCCAAGTTCTTCATAAATAACTTAATAAATAATTTGTTTAACACATAATTTCAAAATTATATCAAAACATCTCAGATATTTTCCCATAAAATTCCAAATTAGATTTAATAATCTTTACTCATGTATTGAACATAGAGCTTAAGACACATATTTGTGAGAAAAATCAATATAATATCTAAAAAAAGAAAATAATCTTCTTGGAGTATTTCCACAATCTTTGTAACCATTTTTGAAATAAAGATTTGTCATTGCTCTTTAACAGCCTTAATGGCTAATTATATTGAAATTGAAACATATTCTTTATTGTCAATACCATTGTAATCTTTTATTAACCCTTTAGTTCCCTTTTATTACCACAAAACATAACAATTTCACTTTTGGATAGAAGAATAGATATACTTTTTCACTTATCTTTCTCTGGTTTTTCATATATTAATCTACGTTAGATTCTGGCTCCTAATTTTGTACTAAAAAAATTTGTTGAATTTTGAAGAATACACATATATTGAGTGAAATATCCTTAAAACAGTGTCATTTATGACAGGCCTTAAGCTTTCAAGAATTCTCTACAAGTAGCGTGATAAAGTCTTTATTATAAAATTTCCAACCAGATATTCACTTAAAAAGATGAAGTAAAATTACAAGAGTTAGTACCATATTATTATAGAATATAATCTCATATGCATGAAAATGCTACATGGATATATATTCACTAAGGATTATTTTTTGATATATATCGCATCGTGTTACGTGCAACATATTTAATTGGTTCACTTGTAATTTTTCTAAATGTGTAATGAGTAGTATCCCATTTGAACATCACACATTTGCTTGCAACCACCATGCACAATCCATCTTCACGTATTTTCCACTCACAATCTTCAACTCTATCGTGACAAGTTTTCTTGTCATTTGAGTCAAATAACTTGAAAATGCCGTGTTTTTCTCGTAATTTCATCTCACAAGAAAAGGTATTATTTCCTTGGGGCTCATAGGGTATTACGAGGTTATAAAGCTGTCTTGATTCCAACAAAATGTCCCCTGCAGGTACTCCCTCTAGAGAACATTTTGCCTTCACTGTATTTGGAGTTTCATTAGTCACTATAATAACAATATCTCCTTGTGAATTGATCAATGATGAAAAACTAAGTAGAAAAAAGCAAAGAAATAAGTCATAATATTGTGATGAGGAAGACATATTATGAGTTTATTCTTTCTGTGATTTTCTTCTTGATGTTGGTACTTATATTTATAGTGATTAATGTGTGTTATATGTATCAATCAACTACTTTCATTAATGATAATAGTGATTTAGCACTTATATTATAGTGGTGATTAATCAATGTATGCCATATTTATCTAATCTACTACTTTCATTAATGATATACTTTTGATAATAATATATCTTTTTATCGATACTATTTGATATGGTCTTACCAACGAGTCATATCAACTTGAAGACTTTCTATGACTCTCTTATATACACTAATCATGTATATACTTATTAATATTTGTAATAAATTTTCTCTAGGTATGAAAAATAAACTGTTATTATGAAATAAATAAATAAATGATATATTTTATTTATCAAGATTATGAGTACGAATCTGTATATTCTCCGTAAATTGATGATGGTTAATAGCGTATTTTTCAAACGAAGAATGATGCAGACCTTCTTGTGATGTATTTGATTGCCAACAACGTTGGATATTGGATTGAACTCCTTTCCATTTCTTTTCTCTCCATTTTCTCCAAGTTTTTATTTGGATTGGAGACACATGGCATAGATGAAAATTAATGGCCAAGATTTGATTGATTAAAATAAAATTCTAATTATGATTTAAATAATTAATATTTCACAAAAAATTAGTAATACGACAATCATAACAATGTATTATCTTTTCCTTAAATAAATTATTAAAAAAAAATCTCTTTTCTTAATTTTTTCTATAATACAAGTATTTCCTAATTTAGTCTTAGATTGCATTGCAGCTTTGAACTTTCTCTTTCAAATAAGTTATCTATGGACAAAAAGTTAGAAAGAGAAAATGTTTTATAATATATCTATGGACAAACAGAAGATAAATACCCGTTTGAAAAAAAAAATTAGAAAAGAGAAAAGTTTCTTATGAAATATTAATTATCTAAAACATAATTAGAATCTTATTTTAATCAATCAAATTTTAGCCATTAATTTTTATGTGAATAGCCTTAATGGTTAATTATATAGATATTGTTTATTGTCATTACCATTATACTCTTTTATTAACCCTTTAATTCCCTTTTATTACCACAAAACAACAATTTCACTTTTTGTGGATATAGAAAATAGAGATACTCTTTCACGCATCTTTCTCTTATGTTGGTCTTTTTTTTCTATTAACCTTTGTTAGATTCTGGCTCCTAGATTTGTACAATAAGAGTTTGTTGAATCCTAGAGGATGTATTCATACGTATAAAATATCCTTAGACCTTAAGGACAGTATCATTAACACACTACACACCTCAAGCTTTCAAAAATTCTCAAAAAAAAAAAAATCACTTAGAAAGATGAAGTAAATTAACAAGAGTTAGTACCATATTATTATAGAATGTCATCATATGCATGAAAATGCTACAATTTCATAGATATTCCCTAAGGATTATTTGACATATATCTCATCGTGTTATGTGCAACATATTTAGTCGGTTCACTTGCAATATTTCTAAATGAGTAATGAGTAGTAGTAGTATCCCAATTGAACATCACACATTTGGTTACAACCAACATGCACAATCCATCTTCACCTATGCTCCACTCACAAGCTTCATCAGCCGTGTGACAAATTTTCTTGTCATTCGAGTCAAACAACATGAAAACCCCATGTTTTTCGCGTGATTTTATCTCACAAGAAAAGGTATTGTTTCCTTCAGGATCAAAGCGTGCGTCGAATTCATAGTAACCCTTTTTCGATTCCAGCGGAATGTCCGTAGGAGGTTCTAATCCATCTAGAGAACAACTTGCGTTCACTGTATTTGGTGTATCATTTTTAATCTTAACAACAAAAGATTTTTGTGAATTGATGAGTGATGAAAAACCAAGTAGGAAGAGGCAAAGTACTAAGTGATATTGTGATGAGGAAGACATTATGCTTGTGATTTTCTTCTTGATATTGGTACTTATATTTATAGTGATTAATGTGTATCATATGTATCTTTCAACTACTTTCATTAATGGTAAAAGTGATTTGGCCTTTATATTTATAGTAATTAATCAATGTATGTCATATTTATAGAATCAACTACTTTCATTAATGATAATAGTCATATAATATACCTTTTTATTGATACGGTCTTACCAACAAGTCATACCAACTTGAAGATCTTTTATGACTATCTTATCTTATATTTACACTCTGTATATATATAATACTATTTGCAATAAGTAAATAAGTAAGTGATCAGTATATTCTTTTGATTTTTCTCCCCTATTTTTTATTCATAACTTGAGGGTCATTATATTAGTACTGTATTTTGTAAACGAAGAATGATGTAGACCTCCTTGTGATATATTTGATCGCCAAGAATGTTAGATGACACTTTAAAAAAATTATGATCGTGGTGTTCGGATCAATTTCGCACACCTCGATTAATATTAATTTCACAGAATACCTGACAACACTTTAATATTTTGAGTTGATCTTGAGGAAGATTGCATATTAATCACTTCGACTTTAATGAAAATAATATTTGGTGCCTTAATTTCTTTGTGAATATTTCAAGAGTTTATTAAATTTTGAGACGACCGTATTTGCTATCTTGATATTTTCGTAAATATTTAAGAGCTTTTGAAATATTCGAGATGCCTCGATAGAATTAGACACCCATTTGTAAGGCATGACCTAGGATGTTACCACCGTCTCTTCTTATTATTCTTCGATTATATATAAATTAAAGTAGAAATTTGGACTAGACTTTTTTTTTTTATTTAATTTTTTTCTGCCGTATGGTGGCAGTGCCTTTTATATCACCCAAAAAAAATCTGTTATACAAAAAAGAGATATAGATGCAGTGCATCACTCTAAATACAAAAAAGAGATAGATGTATGTCATATTTTTTTTCCATTCGATGTCCGGAGCCTACGTTGGAGCTTCGATTAAATCCGAATCGCGCACTGTAAAGCTCATTCAGAGGTGGCCCTCCCAATAGAATTTTCTTCATATCCAAGGCTCGAACCCGAGACCTCAGGTTAAAAATGAAACGCTCCCACCAGTGCACCACAACCGATGAATGTATGTCATATTTATTGAATCAACTACTTTCATTAATGATAATAGTAATAATATATCTCTTTTTATTGATACTATTTGATAATTAGGTCTTACCAATAAGTCATAGCAACTTGAAGATTTTATATGACTATCTTATTTACACTAACCATGTATATACTTAATACTATTTGCAACAAGTAAATAAATAAATAAATAAGTGATCTTCTTTATCAAGATTGTAAATACAAATTTGTATATATTTTTTTATTCCTCTGTTCTAGTTTTTCTCCATAATTTGATGATTGTTAATAATGTATTTTTCAAACGAAGGATGATGCAGACCTCCTTGTGATACAAATCTCATCGCGTTTGCAATATTTCTAAATGAGTAATGAGTAGTAGTATCCCATTTGAACATCACACATTTGCTTGCAACCAACATGCACAATCCATCTTCATGTATGTATCACTCACAATCTCCACTCCTATAGTGGCAAGTTTTCGTGTCATTCGAGTCATACAACATGAAAACCCCGTGTTTTTCGCGTAATTTCATCTCACAATAAATGGTATTATTTACGTCGGGAGTAATGAGTCCAGCGAGAGTATAATGATGTCCTGATTCCATAAAATAATCCATCATAGGTCCTCCATAAAGAGAACATTTTGCCTTCACTAAATTTGGAGTTTCATTTTTCACATGAGCTAAAAATATTTCTTGTGAATTGATCAATGATGAAAAACTAAGTAGGAAGAGGCAAAGTACTAAGTGATATTGTGATGAGTAAGACATTATGGTTGTGATTTTCTTGTTGATTTTAGCACTTATATTTATAGTGATTAATGTGTGTTATATGTATCTATCAACTACTTTCATTAATGATAATAGTGATTTGACACTTGTATTATAGTTGTGATTAATCAATGTATGTCATATTTATCCAATCAACTATATACTTTCATTGATTAATCACAACAAGTCAAACCAACTAGAAGATTTTTCTATATAATAAAAGGGAATTAAAGGGTTAATAAAAGAGTATAATATAATGGTAATGGCAATAAAGGAATTCAAGAGCAATATTGACAAATGTTTATTTCAAAGATGGTTACAACCCGACTAAGCAACTTAAAGAAGCTAAACCATTTAAAGATACGGAAGCAGGTTTAAATAATGAACTAAGTATTGAGTTCCCATAAACTCAGGAGATATAATAAAAACAACCAAACATAACTTCGCGGAAATTCAACCCCTAGACCTGAAAGTCATTGTACCAAAACTCTACTAATCAACAAGTCTAAGAAAAGAGGGGTGCAACCCCGAAACTAATTATAAGTAAAATATCTGAACATCTAGTCTGAGTTCGAAAAGAATGGACTAAAACTAATGATGGATCTATGGCGGCCTGAAAGAACTGGCTCACCCTCGAATTCAGGCTCGATCAATGATCTCCTAGCTGAGGTCTATCAGTAGCCGCCTGAAGATGCCCTGTACTCAACACAGAAAGAGCAAGTGCAGTATCAGTACACGAAACCAAGGTGTACTGGTAGGATCACGCGGCTACTCCAGTCAGCAAAATATAAGCAAGTAATTACAACACAGTAAACACACATATACAGGATGCATAATTCAATTATCATTTTAGGAGCAATATACAATTTCCCAATATCAATGACAGGTAGATATGAATGTAATAATCACAAGTTGTCCTCTCATGGAACCCACACCCAAACTGTTAGTGTGTCGGAACAAAACACCCGATCCAGTATACATGTGTCGGAACGTGACACCCGATCCATTATATGTGTCGGAACGTGACACCCGATCCAATGTATGTGTCGAAACGTGACACCCGATCCAGTCAGCACAAATACAGTCACAATCACACCCATAATGAACAGTGCATATAGTCACACAGTCAAGTAACAGGTTCAGGGCATGTAATTGTTCGCACATAATCATTTCATTAGATTCGATTCACATTTCCCTATTCACATACATGCATGCATACAATGAAGCAATTAACCGGCATATATCACACAATAGAAAATCGAACCATCACCTACCTCGAAACCAAGCCTGAACACTCCTAAGACACTTGAGCCTTCCCTTTTCGGAGTCTTTCAGCTTGTTCTTGGTCTAAAACAAGTAATTAATGCAAGGATCAATAAACAAGACCTAATTTACCCGAATTATAACAAAATATCAACCCAAGGCCAAACCCATGATCCTAATGATCAACTAGGGTTATTCCCACCATTAACTTCAGGCCAAAAACCCCCCTAACGATAATTAACAAGGATTCTAAGTTCTAAGAATCGAAATACGGATTAGGGGAGTAATTATCTTACCTTTGGCGCGAGAATTCGTGGAAACTTGATGAGAAACTGCCCTAGGTCGTCCCTTAGCTCTTAAGAACGAAGGTTTGCAGAAAATAACATTTTTGGGGTTTTTTTCCGGTTTAAGTCGCGACTGGCCCGCCACAGCGTCCCCGCCCTGGCGAGATTAATCCCGCCCCAATGGCTTGTACGGAGACAGAAACTCGGAATTTGAGTTCCAAGCTCCCATTTCGCAACATACCTTCAACCCTTGACGTTCTAAAACTACCCTTTCACGCCAAGATCAGTTTCGGGAGTTCTACTCGCCCGAATTCGATTTCGTAAAGCCGTACAGGCTCCTTAACGTCTTGGCTATCCACTCACGTGATCAAATTCACAATTAAATCCCCCATCCATTAGCGGATTTCCCTAAACCTCACCTGACTCAGATTTCGTCCAAGTCTGGCCTAGGCGGGAAATTTCCAAGTTACTACTCAGAAGTTTTCTGGCCCAAATTCCTTCCCCATTGGCTTTTTCATAACGACGGGAACAAGTCGTTACACAAATATGTGTCTTAAGTTTTATATATGTTCAATATATGTGAGTAAAGATTATCAAATCTAATTTGGATTTTTATGGGGAAATATTTGAGATGTACCAATACAATTTTGAAATTATGTGTTAAAACAAAATTATTTAATAAGTTATTTATGAAGAACTTGAGGGCAGTTTTGTGAAATATATACACTGATCACTAGTGGAATAATAAGTCTAATTCAAGTTTCTATTTAGTTATATATATAATAGATCGATTTTAGCTATAAATGGGTGTATCACGGCATCTCAAATATTTCATACACTTGGATATTCACAAAGATATCCAAATATCAAATATTGTCTTTCTAAAAGTAAAAGCTATAGTCTCATAAACTCTTATAATATTCACAAAGAAATCAAGGCATCAAATATTATTTTTATCAAAGTCGAAGTGAACAAGATGTAATCTTCATCAAGATAGACCGACTCAAAATATATATCAAAGTGATGTCCAACATTGTTGGCAATCAAATATATCACAAGGAGGTCTGCATCATCCTTCGTTCGAAAAACACGCTATATTAACGTTCATTGTTTTACGGAGAAAAACTAGGAGTCTAAATCTCAAATTAACCTTTGTAAGAGTCTTACACAAATGCGATTTTATAATGCGGCAGTTTAAAATCGCCACAATATACTAAGTTTCATGTGAAAATGCCACAATTTTTTTTGTCATAATTAAATATATTACGATTTTTTTACAAACTACAAACATCGTAATATTTATATATAATTTCCGCAATATCCCTTGGTTAATGCGACATTTTTCATAGAGTGGCGGTTTAAAACTATCGATAATTCATTTTTATATAATCGTCGTAATATTCAATTCATGACTATAATTTTATTGCAATAATTAAATTTGTTAATTTTTTCAATCCACATTTACATCTTATTTATTGCATCCTATCTATTTATACTCCTAAAACACTAGTAATTAATGTAAACACAACACAAAAGATTGAATAAGCAAAATATTCATCATATAATAAAATAAAAGTACTCTAAAATTATTATATCAATTTTATTTTTAAAAGTACATCTTATTTTTAGATATATATCCTAAAAATTATTTTTAATTGGTGTTTGATCCATCATCATGGTTACTTTTATCCGAAGATCTTGTTGCTCCGATTTGATACTAATGAGTACCACTTTATATAGCTGATGCCTGAAAAAGAAATAAAATATATTAATTGACAAATCTTCAAGTAAAATTAAAATTCCAAAGATAAATTTTATTGGAGTCAAAGGATCAGTATCATGGAATGTGTTCAAATACTTGAGCTTATCAAAATTAAACCTACCGAATAGGCAAAGCACTAATTTGCAATAAGGTTTCATTTTACGGATCGAGATTGCTTCATATATTCGAGTCACCAACAGTTGATTTTCAACAAATATATGCATTAAATATATTGAGAAATAAAAACTGTTGTTGACACGAAGATATGTAACAATCGACCCGCTATTAAATCATATGATAAAATATTTTATTTTATTTTTTTGGTGTCTAGAAATTCAAGAACTCCTCTCAATTTATAGGAACCAACTTAGAGCCTGAATACATAAAAAGAAAAAGAGACATAAATTTTTCTCCACACATATTAATTTTTGGCTCCAAAAAAATATTGATAGTCAAGTCTTTAGTAAATAGATATATCTATAATAAATGGATATGAGCCTCACATAACAGAAAAAAGATTGAGGAAATTAAATTTAGTCAAAATTTATCAGATCGATAATTAAAGTTGTTATGACATTTTATTTAAACACCTTAAACAAGTCTTGTACATGTTAAACGTTAAACACCTGAAGTAGGAGTTTACTGTGTCGTTTTGACGCTTTTCACTTAGATAGCACAAACACAGCCTACGTAAGATATCTAAGTGAAAAATTATTTTAATTTTAAGTGCCTACTGATGAATTCTGCCTTAGAATTTAAATATATGCATGGATGAACTACCTAATTAATCAATTTATTCAAAGGTCATAAAATGTGACATTTGAATCCTGAACATGCCCTTACAACTTATAAATCCCTTATTTTCTTCTCATTTTGGTGTGAGATTAATCTAAAGCATTTTTAACAAAAATCCTTTCTTCTTAATAATAAGGTAACTACACCTCTTAAGACTCCCTATCAAAAGATATGGTGGAATAGCGAATTTCTTATTTTCTTAATTAGAGTCTCGGATTTAAAATTCTAAGCACTATTAAAACCTTAATTATTAATTTAATTTCTAGATCCGTGAATTAAAATTAGTCAGATACTAACACATAAACAAACAATTGGCTACGCAAGCATGGAAATTTTGGGCATGTCCATGTCAGACACCACAACTTACATGCCCATGTCATATTTGCATAGGCTAATTTTATCGTCCCTTTAAGAATAACAATTATACGACGATAAATAGTAAATATGTTTGCTTGTGCCAATTTTTGGTATGTCCATGTCGGAAAACACAAATTACAAAAAAATAAAAAATCGATTGCAACGAATTAAGGGTTTTGCAACGATAAATATATAGTTCATGTATCGTAGTTGAAAAAACAAGACAAGTTAAGAGTATAGTTATATATTTCACTATCTTTTAAATTCAGAAGCGAAGTCAGAATTGGAAAGATATATTTATGCAGAATTTCCAAATATTCCTCCCTTCACATGTATTAAATTCCATTTTTGTTTTGACTTATTTAGTTGAAGAATAGTTCCCATATTTAGCTCTGTTAAAAGAATGCATTATTGTACATATCAAAGTTTTATAGAATTTTAAATAGGTCTTTACAAGACGAGCATAATTCATGTTCTTCAAATCCTAAGGTTCATAAGGATTTCTTGAAGAATACTTTGTCCTAGATCCTTGATCCTAGCTCATGCCTATATATATAAATGTGTGCATATATAATTCTTATTAGACATTTTAAATATCCCATAAATTCTTAAATATTCACAAAGATATCAAGACATCAAATATTGTCTTTCTTAAAGTAAAAATAATCATCTCAAAATCTCATAAACTCCTGGAATATTCACGAAGAAATCAAAGTGATCAAAATACAATCTTCCTCAATATCAACTCGAAATATTGAATTGTTGTTCTACGTTCTTAACGATCAAATAACGACCCTCGAATTATAGGAAAAAATCAGGACACAACAATCAAAAAAATATACAAATTTAATTTATACTCACATTCTTAATAAATAAGACCACTTTTTTAAATTTATTTCGTGATCATAGTTTATTTTTCATACTTTGAGAAAATTTATCGCAAATAGTGTTATATATACACATGGTTAGTGTAAATAAACATAGTCATAGAAAATCTTAAAGTTGGTATGACTTGTTGGTAAGACCATATCAAATAGTATCGATAAAAAGGTATATTATATCACTATTATCATTAATGAAAGTAGTTGATATAGATACATATAACACACATTAATCACTATAAATATAAGTGCTAACATAAACAAGAAAATCACAAGCATAACAAGAAAGAAAAAACTCACAATATGTCTTTTTCATCACAATATTATCACTTATTTCTTTGCTTTTTCCTACTTAGTTTTTCATCATCGATCAATTCACAAGAATTTCTTTTTATATATTGTGGTGAAGAATGACACTCCAAATTTAGTGAAGACAAATTGTTTCCTACTACTCATTACTCATTTAGAAATATTACAGGAGAACCGACTAAATATGTTGCACGTAACACGATGAGATATATGTCAAATAATCCTTAGTGAATTTCAAGTGATAGCAAATTGTTTCCTACTACTCATTACTCATTTAGAAATATTGCAAGTGAACCGACTAAATATGTTGTACGTAACACGATGAGATATATGTCAAATAATCCTTAGTGAATATCTATGAAATTGTAGCATTTTCATGCATATGATGAGATTCTATAATAATTTGGTACTAACTCACACTCAATAAATTATGTGAATTATGTGTTAAAGACATTTCTGTGTTGCTTAATATTACACTTAATCACACAAGTCTTTTGAAAATAGATTTTCCTTTTTCTAATTTAGTTTTGCTCCATATATTTATTTGTTTTTTTTATTTTCACACTTTAGCCAATTGTTTGGTTTTTATTTTCGTGCAAGAAGTTTTTCATGTAATATGAAATTTATCGATTTGATTAATTCGAATTCACAATCTAAAAAGTTCATTAGTTATGATTTCGTTAGAGCTCCTAAATTATATTGCAGAGAATTTTACCCTCAAAAATTAAATTCTGAAAACCTAATCAGAAAAAGATGACCTTTACTATTCCACCGTATCTTTTTATTGTGAAACTTAAGAAGTCCAATAACTTTTTTTATTAGAGGAAAAGTCTTTGTTAAAATATTCAAATGACACATTTGATGTTAAAGAATACAAAATCTGGAGGCCTAAGTGAAGTCAGAAATTTCGTTAAGAGTGTCCAAGATTTAATATAATATATGTATGAAAAATAATTTTTGACCTATATATTTCGTACAGTTTTCTATATACATAATATAATTTTTTGACAAAGATATCTGATTGGCCACTCTGAACTATATATATGGCTACGCCACTGAACATTTTGTCAGAGTGAACAATACATCGTTAAAATCAGTATTTCTTTTTGTCAATAGAATGAATTTGCAATAAAATTTTACGTGACCAAATTTCATGTGTATATTAATTATAGAGTATAAAAAATTCGTCTAGAACAAATTTGTAATAAGATTTTGCGTGATCAATTTTAAGCGTATGTTAATAAGTTAAAAAGAAGCATCAATTATATATGCATATCCTTAATTTTTTTTCTTTCTTTTTATGCTGAGTGCCATGCATGACCTTTGAATAAATTAATTAATTTGATAGTTCATCCATGCATATATTTAAATTCAAGGCATAATTCATCGATAGACACTTAAAATTAGTTCGATTTTTTATTTAGATACTTTACGTAAGTTGTGTTTGAGGTGTTGTGAAAAGCCTCAAAATGACACAGTAGTTTAACATCTACAAAACTTATTTAAGATGTATAAATTAAAAGTCATTTTAACTTTAAGCATCGATCTGATGAATTTTGACTAAATTTAATTTTCTTAATTTTTTTCTGTTATGTGAAGCTCATATCTATTTATTATAGATACAAGTCTATTTACTAAAGACTTGACTATTAGTATTTTTTTTTGGAGCCAAAAATTAATGTGTGGAGAAAAATTTATGTCTCTTTTCCTTTTTATGTATTTAGGCTCCAATTTGATTCCTATAAATTGAGAGGAGTTCTTGCATTTCTAGACACACCAAAAAAAAAAATATGTTGTTAAAATGAATATGGAGAAACTTATTCATCATATGGTTAATAGCGGGTCGATTGTTACATATCTTCTTGTCAGCAGTAGTTTTCATTTCTCAATATATTTAATATATGTAATGAATATATTTGTTGAAAATTAACTGTTGCTGACTTGAATATATGAAGCAATTCCGTCCCGTAAAATGGAACCTTAATGCATTTTAGTGTTTTGCCTATTCGATAGGTTTAATTTTGACAAATAAAGTTTGTTTAAGTGTTTGAACATATTCGTCATTGATCGATAGATTAAGAGTTCAAATCACGTAAGTGGAAATAGTATTGATCCCTTGGTAGAAAATGAAGTAAGAAAAAAAAAAGATTAGGTTTGATTTGTCGGGTGTATTTTAGTTTTTCCTTAACTAACGGAGATATTAATAACTGATATTTATTTTAATTAATTTGTGGAAGTTGAAAAATACTATGCAGACCATTAATTATTATCATTAATGATATTTAATTAACTTGTACTGACGATTTCAAAAAATTTTGTGGCTAAAAAATCATCTTTCTGGTATTTCCATGTTACTAATCTTTTTGTCTTTAATAAAATTTATCTTTGGATTTTAATTTTTGTTCGAAGATTTGTCTATTAATATATTTTTATTTTTTTTCAGACATTAGATATAGAAATTGGTGCTCACTAATCACCAATCGAATCAAGAGATCTTCAGATGGAAGTAATAATCATGATGGACCAAAAACCGATTAAAAATTATTTTTAGAATTTATTATTATTGAATGATACTTTAAAATTTGTATTTTGATGATGTAATTTTAGAATATTTTTATTTTATATAATAAATATTTTGCTTATTTAATCTTTTATGTTGTGTTAACATTACTTGTGTTGTAAGAGTGTAGAATGTATAGAGTGCAATAAACAAGATATAAATGTGGAATGACAAAATTGAAAATTTAAATTATTACAACAAACTTTTAAACAACTATTTTAAATCATCGTAATATAAAAGTAAATTTTTTTTTACAATTACAATGATGTAAAATTGTGATCACTCTATATAAAAATCGCATTAACCAAGGAATATTGCAACGGTGATATAATAATACACTGCTTTTGAAAATTAATCGTAATATATTCATGTGTGGCAAATGGAATTGTGGTATTTTCGCAAAATATCGTTATGGTGTGTTTTGAAGAGCATCATAATTGGTAAATTGTAGATTATTTATTTTTTTAAAAAGTTAGTGATTTTTATAACCAAAATGGTAAACTGTGATTTTAAAAGAAAGAAAATAAAAATAGTATTCTCTAAAAAAGTAATATTTTTATTAGGAACAAGAAGTGTTTAAGAATATTATTTTTTATATTCGGAAAAGATCCATTTAGTAATAATAAAGACAATTCGAGATCAAATTATTAATAACAAAAGTATTTATGAATCAAAATATTGATAATAAGGAAATTATTGAACCAAAATGTAAACAAAGGATATTTTATTTATCAGACATAGCTTAAAAATATTTTTGATCATTTTTCGTAAATTAAAAGACACGCCACTAGTAACTAGAAAAAGAAAAAAATTAACTGAAGCATCATAATTGGTAAATTGTAGATTTTTAATTATTTTTTTAAGATTCTTTTGACCAAAACTGAGATGTATAATAGCAAAGATGGTAGAAATATTATTATGGTCAAATAGATGGTTGGTTTATATTTCCATACTTTATCATGTTGAATTGATTGATTAGGTAAAATCTTAAATATTAGGATTTAGTACATAGGTTCAAATAAGGAAATAAATTTATAACTAAAATTTTATTATATTTAAAAATTCTAATTTTTTTTTTAAAAATAATTAAATAATTAATTTATCTAATATGAAATTGATTTTTAAAGGGTAAAAGAGGCAAGAAAATAATATCATTTTTCCTTTAAATACATGAAGATGATTTGATTCCTGAACACCACTAGATTATCCCAATGTTCTGTTGGCATAAAGCTTACCAATAGACTTTGGTAGTTTACTTTTTCATTTTGAAAAAAGAAGGCGAAGGGATTTTTCTTTGATTGCACGAGCTAGCCAGCAAGCCAGCAAACCCCCCCCCCCCTTACTCATCTCGATGAACTCCAACATCAAGGTACCAAAATCAATTTCTAAGACACTCAAGTAATGATTAATTGATTTGAGAATCGCGATGTTAATTCATCTTCTTAGCATATACCCCTCTTTAGATTCGATTAAACAATGACAGAGTTTCGAACCAGCTCATGTAGATAAAAGGAATAAAGAAGTTGAAGTTATTGAAGGTGTTGTGAGATAATCTAGCGTTGTTCAGGAACCATCTCAGCTTCATGTGTGTAAGGAACCATTTATCCTTTGTTTTATTTATTCTTCAAAAAATAAATTTACACCATATAAAATGGTTATTTAATTATTTTTTTAATATTTAAAACTTTTAAATCAATTAGATTTTAGTTATTAATTTTTTTTTTATTTGAACTATGTACATAAGTCGAATTTTAAAATCAATTCAAATCTTATCTAAACGATCAATTAAGATGTGTTGATTTTTTATTTAGGTAAAATCTTGTTTGATTTAAAATTCAAAATATTAAGATTAGATATTGTACATGGTTCAAATAAGAAAAAAATAATAATTAGAATTTAATTGATTTCAAAATCCTAAATATTTGAAAAATAATTAAATATCTATTTTATGTAATGTGAAATTTATTTTTAAGGAATAATAAAAACAGAAAAACTGATTATCTTTTAAATACATGAAGTTGATCTGGTGCCTAAACACCACTAGGTTCTATTGGCATAAAGTTTGCCCATATACATCCTAGATGGGCTATAATCGGAGATATCATAGTTTCTGCTACAGAAGTTTCTACACAACTGTCATTGTTCAAACATCACATGTGGATTGGTGGATTTTTCATAGTTAGTGCGGCAATGAACTATAATCATGGTTCAAAATCCAGCCTCAAGTAAGTAGCGGTAATTTTTTTTTCTTACGTAAGAAAATAAATTTTAAAAAGTCAATTATTTTCTAGAAAAAAAATTATTTTGTATGTATGAGGGTGAATGATAAGGTGTAATGGAGGGTGTAAATGAGATAATAAATGAAAATTTTCACTTATAGAATTTCAATCTTTGAACATGTCTATCATGATACGTATATCAGTGAACTTTTGATTCAGATTAATAAAATGTTAAGTATGTTGAGTCATATATCACAATTCAAACTGTTGGTTCGAGTTAATTTAGGACCCATTTGACCATAGATTTTCCAAATAAAGTTTGGAAATTTTTTTGGCAAATAGTGTTTGTCCATACAATTTGCCATTATTTGGCAAATATTTTTGGTAAATAACTCAAATTCCCAAATACTAGAAAAAACTAGTATTTAGGTCAAATCTCATTATTTGGGAGCTTTTATAAATGCAAATTCTACATCAAACTTTTATCTTTTACAAAAACATCCTCTATAGTAGTTGTTTGCGTTGTATTACATAAGTTTTTATGTGAACACCAAAGCAGTGATGGAATATTCAGTGAATATGAAAGTGATGATATGGTTGTTGATGAAAAAATGACGAACAATCGGCTCCGAGTAATAAAGTCATGTGTTTCGTGTAATTCACGATGTATGGAATGATGCTTGTTGCACTCACTCCGAACTACCACATTGATTCAATGTCATGGACACTACTTGTTATTTGTTGCAACAAAGATCTAATTGACTTGTTGCGAAAGTCATGAATCTTGTTACGTCGATATTTTTATCTTACTATGTAATACAAACTTATGGTTAATTTTGATAGTTTTTAAAACTATGGGTATAAATTATATTTCTTAAAAAAAGTGAAATATGTTTCTCAAATATTATGGCCAAACACATGGTAAAATTTCACCAAAAAATTACCCAAATAATATTTGCCAAAAATATTTGGCGGCCAAACACTAGCTTAGTATGTGTTACAAATTGGGTGGAGGGTCCACTCGCCTTTAGGATTTTGGGTCGTGACAAAAGACTTGTCCATTTTTCATCAATATATTCAATAATTGTACAAAAACACTTGCCCATTTGAAGCATATTCATTTAGAAAGCAAAATAACAAGTACCATACTACCATAATTTCATACATAATCCCTAAAATTTCTTATAAATTTCACAGAACCTTATAATATGATCATGAAATGCTACAATTTCATTGATTCACCAAGGATTATTTCCATATATCTAATTGGTTCGCTACTTGCAATAGTCTAGTTGAAGGGAGTTTTTCTTGAACAGATGACTGAGTATCCCATTTGAAGAGCACACATTTACCTGCAACCAACATGCATAATCCATTTTCACGTAAAACAACTCGAAAAGCCCCCAGAAAAAGATATTTTAGGTTTAGATCCAAGTGATATTTTAACACATCACTGAGATGCCTACATCAACATTATGTTGATTCACTACAAGAAAATCTCTGCATCTGAAAAGAGTACATTTGAGTGAATCCGAGGACTAGCAGCTGGCATCGGTAGTATTGAATGGAAACAATTATAGTTAATCAGTTATATTATGACATTGATAAATCTTACCAGAATAAGTACAGAGCATCATAGAGCAGGGAAGCAGTTATCTTTCGGAATATTTTCAGGTTGAAGTTGGTACTGCAGTCATTTGTTGCATAAGTATTTCTTCAACTCTATCTGTAAAGCCTGAGATAGTCTGTCGTGCATTTGTATCCAACGAGTTCGCCACTTCCTGTAAAGATGAAATGAATAAAAGATCCAACGAGACTGAGACTCTGAGAGGCAATAGGCCAACCTTCCCTTTCTTTCCACAAGAATAACCGTACTTTTTTTCCAACTAATTGGAAACACTTTTAGGAGGCGATTTGAATCCTAATAACAGAAATTTTGAAATTTGGTGGGCTTGCTAGGTCCCAATCAGCACGATGTATCATTAGCACTGTGCAATTACGTTCACTAAAATGACCTTCCACTTTAGTGATAATTTGGATTTCTCTTTAACCGTTACAGATCATGCAAGTTCAAGTCAAATTACCATTCACAACGTAAATATCACATCTATATTTGGTTAACAAATCCAATCCCAATGGGACTTCAACACAAAGTCACAAACTTTCCAGCACTGGTATGAAACGGCTATAATCTATAACAACGCTATGAATAAACAACTTACCGCAACCTTGCAAAGAAGGGTCAAAGATATCTGTTGTGAGTACTGACTTGAACTCTTGAGAGACATCAGGGTTAAACCAGAACAGGTTAGTGGCCAACCTTGAGGTAGCTTTATGAAAGCATCAATTCCACCAACCATATGAGCTACTATTGTCTCTTCTCCATCCACGTAATCAAATGAATGCCTGTTCGGTTTGAGTAGATATAAGTACATAATTCAAAAATAGATCAAATAAATGCAACATCAGAAGCCAAGAGTAAAACATTTGAGACACTTTGTTTGGTCCTCTTTCTCCACCTTCTGCATAATTTTCTGGTCCTTTCTATAGTCAGGACTAGGATTTTAAATACTCAGTCCACTCTTTATTCAATTTACGAAGCTTCTCCTTCTTTCATCGAATTCATACAGTTTAGCGCATCTTCTTCGACTCCATTAATTTCAAAGGATTTCTCACTGATAGGAGGAATGACTTCCTCAACATAATATCAACTCCCGTAACTGTAGAATAGGATTATATTACTCGGTAATCTAATTTATTAGTCAATTAAGATTGTGATCAATGTAAATATAGACTTTGATCACCTTTCTCCAACTACTACTTCAGATCCATTACATAGTTAAGTCACACTAATAACTCCAATTTGAACTCCTATACTGTTTCGTCTTTATCCCAATAGCCCACTTAATACCAGTTATTCAACACAATATTTCAGCACTGCTCCAATGGCATAAACCCCTCAACATGCTCGCAGTAAAAATCCATCCCTTGCTTCTTCAGAGATTCCTCGCATACCAGCGTAACTAACTTTATCACTCTTTTTTTAAGTAGAGCAGAATTTCCTAACTTGTCTTGAGATTTATTTATATGACTCTTTTATAAGGTATTAAGATTTATTTATGTGACTTAGTTGGATGAAATAAATGGAGTTACTTTAGTGTGTGATTATCAAGTTGCAACATGTGGAGCTCATCTTAATACTTGTAATTCTTAATTTTGTCCTCTGGAAGTGAAAAATAATTAGCTCTCCTTTTGTAGCGTACAGGCAGTGCATCCTAAGGTACGAATAAAATATCTATTGGTTTTTCTTTCTAAAATTTAAATGTAACTAACATGAATAAAGCATCAGAAATTGATAAATGAAGTGCTAAAACCATTATTGACACAATTAGAAAAAAATGTACAACAACACCTCTACAAAACGATCTTGACTCAAATTGCATGCATAAAGTACAAAATAAGGACTAACCTTGAACTATTTGCACTCTTCACTAGAAAGCGCCTTAACGTGCTAAGAACAATTCGATCTTGCACCCTTTTAACGAACCACTCCAAAGAAGATCTATTTTCAAGAACTCCCACAGGGAAATAGACCTGTCTGTAATCAGTGGCACTGTGAATTTTCATGTTGCAAATTACTTCCAAAATAGGAAATTAAATACCAATTACGCTGCAAAATCAACTAAAACTTCAGATCAAATTTGACTTTATTAAATAATAAAGGATAATGAATTATGCTCAGGCATCAAACAAATAGATTTACACAAGCCAAAACTTAGTGAGATCAGTAGAGTGTACAAGAAAAATGAAAAGGAAACACACCTTAAGGACTTTGCAGTATCAGTTATATCGCTTATAGATACATCATTTGGGAAAATCTGAAGAGGATCACCAAAAAGTAGATTAAGGTATAATAGATCAGAAATGGCAGCATTATATCTTATTGACCAGTAAAAACTAAGGAAAGCAAACAGTTAATTCAACAAAGGAAGAAAATCAAACAGCTCGCAGGTAAACCAATGATTCAGTCGGTTATAACTTATAAGCAACCAACATACTGGACAACACAGAACAGTAGCTTATTCTATTTCTGCATATGACTTGTTGTATCTCATCTAACACACTCTTTGTAAGCACAAAACCAATTGTCTTAGCCTAAGTTGTTTTGATAATTTAACACCAGGCATATTTAGGTACTTTGACTGTTTGTTACAGAGAATGTCTGTTGCCAATGTATCAAAAAGTGGGTAAGTATTTTAATTTCTGGCAGATATAGAGAAGGTTAATAAATCCACTTTAAGCCGATGTCCTGTCAGGAGAAAGTTAAGTCTATGTTAGATTTGTTTTATGCAGCAGGCTCGCATTTCAAACAACGTTATGCCACATTCTCTTTCAAAACGTCATCTCATTAGTGGAAAGAAAAATGAGTTATTCATTTCTTTTTTGGGTTAATAGCTATGTTAAGTTTGCGTTGCTACTTCATATTGATCGGTAATATAAATTTATAATAGTCAAATATAACATATTTTCTAATTGAGGGGACCAAAGGTACACAATTTAATCAATTGAAGGTTAAGTATGCTGCGTCATTTATCACAAGGACAAAAAACATAATTTACCAATAACTTAGGGACCAAAAAGCAGTTATCCCTAATTTTTAAGTCACAAACTGCTGAAAAAACATACCTCAACATGTTTTAGCTCCATGGTTCCATCCATCAGTTCAATTAACAACTCATGATTTTGCTCTGGTGGTTCAGCAACATCGATTGTTTGGTTGTGGAGCAAGTTTTCTAAGTTTGGGATAGAAGTTCTCAAAGATAATCTGATGTGGTTCCCCTCAAATTCTACTATTTTAAGACCAGAAAATGCATCTTCAATCTTTTCTATAGCCTCAAACCTGATTATATTGTAAAATTAAATGCACCGGAGTTAGACAAGAGAGAGTACGGAGAACTATGCAAAGTTTATTTTCGAATATACCTGTTGAAAGTACTCTCAAGTTCTTCCAAGGACTTCAAATTCAATTTGCTCTTTTCAAGCTGATTACCTAATTCAAAGATCTACATACAAAAGGGGTAAAACAATGATACATAAGTAACCTTAATTTTCTTTTAAAGAAATAACAGAACAACATCCAAATATGCTTTGGCAGTTCGCCAGTAGACAGATTGTTATGCAATATTTTTTTTTTTGAGACAGATTGTTATGCAATATGATAATTAAGACTACAAATACACTAAAAAATTGTTGCAGCATCAGCAACTGACAGAAAGATTTGCATTTAGATAATGACATCAAACTACTCTAAGTTGTCTTGCAATATTGAAAAGATGTAAGAACCTTAAAGTTTTGTTCTACAGGTGCACTTGACAAGTTTCCCTTATCTTCTCCAGGTGTAGAACAAGCAAAATTTGTCAGTACTCTTCCTTGCTCAAGTCCCTGAAATAGAAGGTAAGATACAATAAGTATAACAATAACGAGCATTTGAACAAAGTGAGTTCTAAGATTCAGAGGAAGCATGATAAGATTGACGCATTAGACTTGGACAAATAGAAGAGGGAAAGAGATAGAAGAAGCACAAGAAATTGTTCACCTAGCAAGAAAAATTCAGCTGTTAATCAAAGCGTAATTCTTTTAAGGTGATTTAATTAAATTTTAACTGGTTCAGCAGTATAACAAAAGTATCCTTGCTAATATTCCACTTGAAAAGATTCCACGACTGACAACTTACCATTAATTTTCAAATGAAAAGGCCACACAGAAGAATTATGTAATGATTGCAACTGAGAGGAAGTGATACACCATAAAGCTAATGAATTGTCCCTTCCAGGCCCCACAAAGAAGACGAAAGTTTCAACTTGCAACCATGCAACTAATTAGCTGTTGACCAAATTTTACGTTCTTGCCACAATATTCCTCACATGGAACTTGCAATTGTGAAGTCGACTCACTAACAAACAATAGGCAACCACAACCTTCCATTTTCCCTCATAATCTTAAGAAAATAAACACAATGTTTCAACTTTCATCCCGAAAAACTAAGAGATATTAAGCAAAATCAAGGGGCATGAAAAGCTAAGAATTTAGAAGTCCCAGCTTCTTAATGTTAGTTCCAGAGTCCATGACTCCATTTATCAACTATTATTCATCCTGAGAAAAATGCTCCCAAAAATATGACACGTGATATCTTCCACAACACCCCCTCTATGTTTTCAAACTTCTCCCCATATTCAAAGAAATTACTGGAGACTAGCGAAGAAGTAATTTTTTCATTTCTAAGTATCACCAATCTTTTACGTGTCTTTGTTGTCAATGAAACTACCAAGATTTTCAAATGTGTCACCAACTAAGAACATTATGATCCCACGTCGTATCTTCACAGAAGAAAAATTATGAAAACTTATGCTTATGTTCTCCCTATACATGGATGATACGGTAAACGTGCAACAGAACTGACATCCATTACTGCCAATCAAGCTTGAAATATTGTCAAAAACTTATGCACCAACACAAATAGTAACAGCTTCAGTATAGATTAGGATCACACTGGAGTTAGAAATTGTCACACTTTATATTCTTCCACCCACATACAGTTTATTTGATATTTCACCTTAATGCTTTAGTTCGATCAGAAGCCAAATACCATAAAACTATAGCATGTCCAATTTCTTAAGGAACCAACTAGTAAATGTGTTTGCTAAACCTGTAGGTAATCCCCCTCCACCCCACCCTGATCAACAAACTTAGTTTATATTCAAGTAGAATCAGCGGATGAACAGAAACAAACCAGTGATTCAATGAGCTCCAAAGGACAACTAAGGCCTTCGATCTCATTCACCAATTTGCTATAACCTACAGAAAAAAGCAAGCATTTCAATATCAGAAGTCAAGCACGTATCGCAATTCCACATAAATCTGAATTTTCCAAAACCACCAGGAATCCTCAGCACCTTCAACATATTCCCTTGAAAGCCCCTCAATTTCATCTGCTATTTTTGCATTCTTAGCCTCCTCTGTGCTCAGCTCATTCTTCAAATATTTCCAAAACTCATCTGAAGTTGCAAACACGTGAATTTAAATGGAAGATAAAGCTCACTCCAAACATACATGTGCGTGCTCGTGTGTGTCTATGTTAAGCTCCCCCATAACATATTTCTCAGTCTCTGTGTGTGAAATACACAGACACACACACACATGGAGGGAAAAACAAGATATGAACAGTTTTTTTTCTACCTAAATCCTGATCAGATGAGAAGCTGATTTCTGAAGCATCACATAATATCTGTTCCACTTTGCTCTGCAAAATCATACCCAGTGAACAAACACGACTTTGAAAGAAAAATATAGTGAACATGACAAGCTGTCAAAGAAAACATGAAATGATCCATTCACACAAAAATAACCTCTCTAGCTCTCATCAATTTGTCTATTCCTTGTCCCTTATCGAGTTGATTTGATCTTATTCAGAGCTAACGTGTTTGGTATTGGTAAAAATGCATTCTATGATATTTATGGTGAACTCATTTTTCACTGTTTGATTATCTTAAAGTCAAAATATTTTCTTCAATGAAAACAGTTCCCACCTACAAGGGGGGAAATGGCTTCTTTAGCTAATGAAAGAACTTATTTTCCTTTCCTAATATCCCAAATTTGACTCTATGTTACCTGTAACAGTACTTTCAACCTTAACTACTCAAAAAAGTATATCCAACCAACACTGCAAAGCAGTCGAGAAACACAGACCATTTTCCTCCACACCAACCACACAACTGAAAATAGATAAGTCATTTTCCTTTTGGAAAAATAAATTTTGATCCTTCTTTTTTATATCCATGGTGTCCGCAACAGCTTTTGCACACCTCGACTATGTCCACGATATACCTACACCTCTTACCACAACAGGGTAACTATGTCCACCAAGGCTAGAACGTAGGGAAGAAATCAACTGGTGTGTTTTTGTCTGTGCTGAAATTTGAACCTGAAACCTCGGTTCTCGACCCACTTCATTGACCACTAGGTCACTAGGCCACACCCTTGGGTGTGCAAAAATAAATTTTGATATTAAGAAACTACAAGTACTATAATTTTTCCATGTCAAAATGATAAAACCAGTGTGCTCAATTCAACTTAACCAAATTCTGAAGCTAAATAACACAACAACTACTCAAAAAATTTCACTTTTTAACTAAAATTATAAAAAAAAATGCAAAGTTCAAGTTTTTTTTTTTACCTCAAATTGAAGTGTACAATCTTCCAGTGATTTCTTCAATTCTAAACCAAATGCCTCTGGTTCTTCAACACTTCTTTGAATATCTCTAAGCTCTTGAATCTCCCTATTATTACCATATTCCAAAGCAACAAACATTAAAAAAAAACAATTTAATTTAGCTTGGAAATGCAAAAAAAAAAAAAAAAAAGGACCTGCGAAGAGAATCAGCATCATTGTGACTTGGATTTTCCATTTTTTGCTCCAATTTCGTAAAAAAAAAAATCCAGATATTTTCTGTAATTCAAACTCCCGCCATTGTTATACGGGTTTGTGCTTGGGTTGATTAAAGAGGAAAGAGACGCTGGAGGTGGATCGGGTAAGTCAGGCCCATATAGGTTGACCCATTTATATAAGCCCATTAAAGTCGGGCCAAAATTTAAAGTTTTTTATCTTATGAAATTTTTTGTCTCGCTTGCCATAAATTATGTGTTAATTAAGTTACGCAACATAAGTTGTAGACGGAGTACTGATCCCCTCAAAATTTATTTGGATTGAAATGAATTAAACGGTGAATCATAACCTAACCCTACCAATTCATACTAAGCTTTAGTTGCTTTATTTTATTTTTTATAATTTTGTTAGTATTTAAAAAGACTATTTTTTGTTTATTTTATTACGACGATATATAACGTATCAAATAAAAAAATGGAAAAAAAAAGGCAAATTTCTCACTAGTCATTTGAGCTATATATAGTCCATTTTTTTTTTTTATGGAGTGAGCTAATAAATAAGCGAGTCAATAATCCACTCGAACTTGAATAAATTGAACTGAGTTATATTTATATGAGTTAATTTATAAAATCAACACTAACATAAGATTTTTGTCATTTATCGAACTTCATGTCTTTCGTAGCAAGATTCTCTTCTTTTTCTTTTTTTAGATTTTCTAAAAATTAAAAGAAAAAAAAAACAATATTGCAAAGAGCCAAAGAGGTCATAAAATTAACAGAAATCAAGTTTTTAGGCTTTTGTGGCTAATTTATGAATAACAAAACTCATGCAGATTGGACCTTGATGATTTTTGGTAGGAGTATAAAACTCGTGATTAGAAAAACAACCTCCCATTTGCTGGAAGAAATCAATAGAATTTTGTGGACATATGAGTCATCCAATCTAAGTTTATTGGTTGTTTGCTCATGAGATAAGCGGGGATTAAAAGTTCAAGATCATTCATTTTTAAGCTTATTGGGTGCTCGTAAGGGAGTTATCTGGTCTTTTATAATAAAAAAATTACACTATATATATGTGTGAATATTTATTGAATAACCTCTTATATTCTAGTAAGTCTTTATATATAAATAGCTCGGTACACTATAGCTCTCGCTCAAGTCTCTATATATAGTCATTCAAAATCACTTCCTCATAGCAAATTGAATAACCTCTTATATTCTAGCAAGTCTCGAACTCTTTATATATAAGGCAGTCTGGTGCACTAAAGCTTATGCTCAACCTCTTTTATTCTAGCAAGTCTTGAACTCTCACTCTATATATAAGGCAGTCTGGTGTACTAAAGCTTCTGTTCAAGTCTTAATATATAGTCTTTCAAAATCACTTCCACATAGCAAAAAATGTCTTCTCTAAGAAACATTTCTATTTTTTTCATCTTTTTCTTGACTTTTTTCTTGCTTTTGGCTTCACAAACCAAGGCAAACTTTAACTCAAATCTTATTGAAAAAGCATGCACAATTTATAAACCAAATTGGGACTTTAATTTCTGCATAAAACTCTTAAATTCTGATTCGAAAATCTCATCAACACAAACTCCATTTGATTTAGCCATAGCAATTATTCAAGCAGGAAATTCCCATGCATCAAAAACTCAAGACTACATAAATAAAAAGCATAGTCATGAAGGAGGCACAAGCCCTGTTGTTTCTTCAGCATTGAGTGTGTGTAGCAAATGGTATGTTTGATTCTTTTTTATATGTATGTCAAAAACGTTCAGATATTTTTCGTCCATTTTTTTTGTGTGTGATGATAAGATTCAGTGGCGGAGCTAGAAACACGTATGTTACTTATTTTCTTTAGTAACACGTGCTTTGTGTCAAAGCTATTGAGTTTTGGTGAAACTCTAGCTTCACTCGTGGTGAGATCTGAGCCCACATATATATAGCTTCTTGCCTAAATATGTTTATCTGTGTGACAATCTCATGCACACCGGCGATAATGTGTTTTTTCTTTTATAAGTGAAACACCAAGCTTAGAAATATTAATGTTTGTTATTTAGTTAGTAATGAGATTTGAATGTGGAACCTCTTGCTTGCTCTAATACTAATATTTTGAACTATGTGGCCGTCTCATTTTTATTAAGACCAAAAGCACTTTTGATTCCTAATTATTTATTGATAAATTTTTATTTTAGTCCCCGTGAGATCTGGCAAAGCACATTAAATCTTCATTTAATTGAATTGTGCACTTTTGATTCAAATTGTTTGCGAAAACATTTACAAATTTTATCACAATTATTGATCATCTCACCATTTAATTACTTATATGTTATGTTAAGTTTGTAATGTTACTCCATATTTGATGATAATATGATTCTATGGATAGTCAATCATGCCATATTTTGTACATAAAGGGATCAAAAACACACATTTTTAATTATTAGAAGGTGAAATATGTTAAGACAGTATATCAAAAGGATCAAAAGAGAATTTATCAATAATTTAGAGGCGAAAAGTGTTGTTATCCTTTTCTAACAGGATAAACTTTTAAATGAAATTTGAATACATAAGCTTAAACTTTTAGATGGGATCATTTTCAAACGTGTGTTTTTTTTTTTAACTCTATATAGTGGCTATATGAAGTTTGAATTCAAGAACCTCTTGCTTGCACTAATATCATGTTGAGTTGTCTGACCATCTCATCTTAAAATTTAAATTATTGGAAATAAAATACTTTAACTGCTTAATTATATTATGTCTTTATAGGTATAATGGTGTTGTTGGAGCATTTGTGACTGCTTTAGATGATGTTCAAGAGAAGAAATTTCAGTCAGCCAGTGATCATGTTGAATCATCTAATGATTTTGCCATGAATTGTGAAGAGGCATTTGCTTCAAGAAATGTTCAAGATGATAGAATTTCAAAGGGTGATAATCTTGTTATGTATTTCAGTTTATCCGCTGGAGTGGTTATCAATGTTCTTAATGGAGAAACAACTATGTATACCACATTTTGATTTTTTGGTAATTTGTTCTACTTTAGTATTTATGTGGCAATAAATAATCTATCTTAGCTTATTTAAGTGAAACAATCAAAATCTATATGTTTCAAGACTAATTTGATTTGATTTTGTTGTTCTATATTGTGTTTATCACGCTTCAAGTATATGTAGATGACAACTTTATAAGGTGTTTAATGTCACCTACGATCACCGTGCTCTTATCATCGGTGGTAAACGCCGTATGCTTATCTCCGCCGGCATTCACTACCGTCGGGCCACTCCTGAGGTTAGTGAAACTTTCAATTTTGCCAATTGCAGTCAATGTGATTCGTAAAAGTATGTTATTTCTGCTTTTTAATGACTGAATTTTGTTTATACGTTTTTTTTGCTGTTAATTTACTGCTCTTTGATTGTGCACGAAATTTAAGAAAAGATAGAATTTTGATGCATAAGTTAAATTGTCTAGTTTAACTTCTCGAGAGTCAAGCGGCATGAACTTCAATTAATATTTGAAGACATCTCTTTTCCGACATTAATAATTACAATTTATAATATTTTTTGTATAATTTTAAATATTTTAATTTATAATTTAAAATATTGAGTTAATTAAGTTCAATTTAGCTATGAAGATCAGTTAAATGTACCTTCGTGAAATACCTTCGTGAAAGAGGAAACATGATAAGTAAAAGTGAACGGAGTGAGTATGTAGTAAATCCTATTAGAGTATTTATTTATGTTAAAATGTAAATTATTTCCAAATGGAGAAAGATGACAATGTTTTTTTGGAGCAATCCAAAAAGAAAAAAATCTTTGGAGGGAGTCTGTCTGTTCACTTTTACTTGTGACATTTTGACTTCACACACCCATTAAAAAATTGATTATTGATATAGGTATTTTATCAAATTACCCCTATTAAATGATGTTTAGTATTAAGTCTTGGAAATTATCCCTATTAAATGATGTTTAGTATTAAGTCTTGGAAAATGATTTGAAGAAAGAGTATTTAATGCCGAGGGTAAACATGGAAAAATATTATTGTCTTTTCTTGATATGTCAAAAGTGACAAGTAAAAATGAAAATCTATCTTAGGAAAAGTGACAAGTAAAAGTGAACGGAGGGAGTAATTCCTATAAGAGTATTTATTTATGTTAAAATGTAAATGATTTCCAAATGGAGAAAGATGGCAATGATTTTTGGAACAGTCTAAAAAGAAAAACTCTTTGGAGGGAGTATTTTGTATAAGAGTGAAGAATTAGAATTCCACGGGATTGTGATAAAGGATCAAGTAAAAGGTAGCTGCTTTGTGGATTAACGGTGAATTAAGTAGCAAAAAAAAGAAGATAAAGAACATAGTTTTGTTACAATGTTTAGCTGTGGAGCAGTTTCAAGGGAAACATTAATTTGCAGTGTCTTAATTCTGAAAATTGTTGCTTTTCAGTTTTAAATCAGTGAATTATATCTGAACTTCACATACTTCACTGAAAAGAAAATCATTTTAATAAGTCAATGGACATTAAATAGAGATATCATCATGTTAGAGTTATTGCATTTCTTGGAACAGTTCTTTCATGCAATTTAAAGAATCTAACTACTAGTTTGATGTGCCATAAATCTCTGAAATTCAAATAGCGATGTTATGCTAACGTAACTTATCTATCTGGTTTTGATCATGTTCTCTGGATGAACATAGTGTATGAACTTCCACTACACCCTCATGTTACAAATTGTTCTTAGTTTTTATAAGCCTTGTACATGTCACATGTGCCAGATGTGGCCTAAATTGATAGCTAGGAGCAAAGAAGGTGGTGCAGATGTCATTGAAACTTATACATTTTGGAATGGTCATGAGCCAACGAGAGGACAGGTATTCATTTCCTGAAAACTTGCATTTTGGTGTTTGTTGCACTGTAGGTAATGCTATCTATATTCTTGTAGAGTCTATAATATTAAACGAGTCGGTCTTGTTCTTCAATTGACTCTTTTTATATTTCCTACTGATTTAATTTCTTTAACCTATACCCGTAGAAGTTCTTGATATTGCTGAACTGCTTCTCTCTTTTGATGCTTCTCTTTTCAGTACAACTTTGAAGGAAGATATGATATTGTCAAGTTTGCAAAGCTAGTTGGATCTCAGGGATTGTATCTCTTTCTTCGAATAGGTCCTTATGCTTGTGCAGAATGGAACTTCGGGTTATGTTCTGTTTCCATTATTTCCCTGCTCAATTTTGACTTTATCATTAGTGCATGTAAGATGTGTTGTCATGCTTGAAAATCTAGTCTATTATTTCAATAAAGCAAAAGGTTAATTACTTTTGGTAAATGCATTACTTTCACTCTGACAAGGTGATAAACAACAGAGAAGGGTGCTAGCTAGAAATGAAAATCTGTACTAATTCGGTAGCTGACTAGTTACCACTGAGAAATATTGAGATCCCTAATTTTTTTCATTAAAAAAAAAGAAAAAAATAGAGATGTAAACAAAAGAATAGCGGGCGCTAACACATTTGTGTCACCACTGAGAGTTTCTCTATTGATCTCACTAGGTGATTTACTGTCTGTATTGCAAGGGCTTCCCCGTATGGCTTCGTGATAGACCTGGAATAGAATTTCGAACAGATAATGCACCATTCAAGGTATTATAGCAGGGGAACAATAATCTTTCTGTAGAATTGTATGAGGCCTTTTTGAGGTGTTCTTGGAGTGTGACCTTCTAAATTTTGAAGATAACTTGTTTGTTTGGCCATGTCTATTTTTTGTTGGACATGATTCGTGGCCTCCATGTCGCTGCACATATTATTGGTTCCATATTGATTCAACGAGACTAAACCAATTACTTGTCATATTGTCAATTCTAAATTCAATTAATCTTATAGAGATATTAGATACCTTGTTAGGCATAGCACTCAAGGTATGTCCTAGTGGTCAATAGAGTGGGAGGAAAACCATCTGACAACATGTTTCTATTAAATGCTTTGTCAGCACTATGTTATGATCCAACAATAAGCCTCTTCCTTTTGTTTATTGTGTTCACACATGCATTTCAAGATTAGTTCTGTTCTTCTGTTCCTCACCCCCTCCAGATTTTTTTCACATGAGTAAATAGCTAGGCAAATTTTGTCAACCTGTTTCTCTATTGGAACATTACATTCTTGTAGTTGTTGTTCTTTGGATCTCAAATAAAGCACCTATTCCATGCATTTTATGGCAGACATTCCTTGTTTATAGTAATTTTTTGTTTAGCTAATATTCGCTTGGAATTTTGGCGTAGTTGGTTGACTGATTGAATCAGCAAACAGTAATTTGGCTTTCCAATATTTTGTTGGTTAAATTGCAGTTATGGTAGTTTAAGAGCATTAATTGGCTGCTGGAAGATTGAGATTTGACAAATTGAAACACTTTTCCCAGGAGGAGATGGAGCGGTATGTTAAAAAGATAGTTGATCTTATGATAGCTGAGTCACTCTTTTCGTGGCAAGGTGGTCCTATCATTTTGCTGCAGGTTATGAAATTTCTTATCCTGAATCATTGATTAGAATATCAGTATTACTGTAGGTCTGATATCTGCACTTTATTAGTTAGACAAGTAGGAATTTTTCTGTCAAGCCATGAATAATGCACCTTACAACTGGATCTGAGTAATTCCCCTTGAAATGATTAATGGATGTCCAGTTTTGGAGACATTTGCAGACACTGATAAATTTCGCACTTCCATCTATCTCCTTCCCTTTCTCTCTGCACATGTCCTTGCATGCTTCTGCATCTAGGTTTAAACTAGAATTGTGTCTTTGTCTGACGTTAAATTTTTGTCAGATTGAAAATGAATATGGAAATTTTGAAAGCTCATACGGTCCCAAGGGGAAGACAAATATAAAATGGGCGGCTGAAATGGCTGTTGGTCTTGTTGCTGGTGTTCCATGGGTCATGTGCATGCAAACTGATGCTCCAGAATACATCGTAATGCATTTGATCTCTGATCTTCTCTAATTGTAGCTAGTTGGTCTATTTAGTCTCTAATACCCCTACCTTTGCGGAGGTAAAAATGTTGTTTCTGAGAGACCTTCAGCTATTTAATCTCTAATAGTTTTGATAAAAAAGATTCATTAGACACTATATTTTAAGCAATTTATTTCATTGAACGAGTTGCATTAAAACTAATGTTTAGAAGTTTTATGCGAATATGCACATATTTCTTGAGTTTCTTTTGTAAAAGGTAAGCTGGTGTAGAAACTGATCAATTTGAACCTTACGGTAAGATTTAAACAAATTAACTCTTTATCATATAGAACTAATACAGTCAATTGTATTTTCAAGATAACCAAACACATGAATTCTGGCAAACTGATCTGAGATGAGCAAATCCTGGTTTCTTAAACCTTTTTTTTTTTGGATAAATTTATAATTCGAAAGCAGCAGTGAGTTCTCTCTGATTTATTTTTCTCCCTTGTGTTATTATTAGGTCTCCTCTTTAGGGCCAGAGTATTCTATCTTTTCTTTATCTTGTTATGTTATAGAATTTTTCTTTTCAACAGATAGATACTTGCAATGCATTCTATTGTGATGGCTTCACACCAAATTCCCAGACAAAACCAAAAATTTGGACCGAGAATTGGGATGGATGGTATGGCGATTGCTTCTTGTTTGTTTGACCTTTCTTGTCATTTTACTGATCTGAACCAGTATGTGCATGATTCCAGGAAACTTAGGTTCTTGTTAGTGTTATGATCATACTATCTCTAACATGTGAGTTAACTTCTCTATAACTCATGAACTACAGAGCAACATTTCTTTGCTTGCATAAATCACCTATTTAAAAAAAGTTGTTCTTGGCAGAATTTGACCCTTTTTTTGAAAATGGTAACGTTGTATTCATCATCATTTAAACCATATTTACGGGAAAGGACAGCCACCACCAGAAATAAAGAAAATATTAATTCTTCTCACAAGGTTTTAACTAAATTGTAAAAAGGGCTGATTCTCGGCGGAATCTGACCTTTCTACTTGACTTTCTATTCTTCCATATATCCTCTATTAGGAAAGCTTAGAATAATGGCAAATCTACATGAGAAGCAATTTTGTTCCTGTAAATGTTTCCTCTCATATGTTAGGGCTTCATTTTATCCCTCTCATATATTATATTTTTAGTCCGGAAACTAACGTAAATATATGAACATCTCTTAACCGAAGGAGAATATTATCAAGAAAAAAATGTTAGGAAAGCTAGAATGGGATTTAGAACTTCATATAAAATGAACAAAGTTTAGAACAATAAATTCAGTAATGTATGGAGTGTCAGCACTCGATTTTTAAGTTTCTAGCTATGTGTGGAAATTCATTCCTCAGGGAAAACTTCTCCTCCACTTCAGTAATTGTGCCTTCACATATGAAGTCCAGCATAATTTCAGAAGGGCAATGGTGGACGTCTTTGTGATCGGCAGAACTTTTATCTAGATTGAGTGTGTCAAATGGTCCAAGAAAAGATAAGGTTCCCAAGGTCAGCTGCTCCCCAATCTGTTACTCATGAAAGATGATATGAGGAGGAGGATTAACAAGTTTATGTATTAGCTTAGGCTAAAGGATGGAGGTGGAGTTCTTTGCTTGCCTAAAATGTTTTACCACTACCAGAGTAATTGGACGCAAAAAAAGGAGGGTTGGGAACTTGGATTTCTGGCACTTCCCTTTTCCTTTCCAGGCAGAAAACAGTTTCCTTGCTGACTGACTGTTTCATCTTGTCATACCAGTATTTTGGTGGGACAAATTTTGGCCGGACTGCTGGAGGCCCAACTCAAATCACTAGCTATGATTATGATGCTCCATTTGACGAATATGGTAACTTTTCAGTTTTATGTACTGTTCTTTAAGAACATAGCTATCAAGGTAAGATTTGATAGCCAGGTGTACATTGATATTAACTTCTTTTTTCATAAGTACTCATTAAATATACCGCAACAACTACTTTCATATCTTACCTTATGAAAAGGTCTATGTTAAGCTGTCACTGATAGAATATTGAAGTGTTAGTGTCGGATCATCCGTACGGTTAAAATATTAGAAGTGCCAAGTCCTTTAATAAGATATTGTCCCACTTATGTCTATTAATAAGTGTCTTATAATCATCAAACAATCAATATTTCTCTCTTGTTCTCACGGTTACTATATTGTATAGGACTACTACGTCAACCTAAATGGGGCCATTTGAAGGATCTGCATGCTGCTATAAAGCTTTGTGAACCTGCTCTTGTTGCTGTTGATTCACCTCAATATATTAAACTGGGGCCAAAACAGGAGGTCAGTTATAGGCTTGAGTAATCCCTGGTATTGCTGTAAGACATGTTATTAAATGTAAAATAAAATGTCAGTTGTTGAATATATTGTGATGGATGTGTTTTAGCCAGAATACCATTTGGAGAGGTACTTATTAATTATCAAAGGCGCATCATGTTTTTACTTTGTTCTGCGGCAGCTACAAAATGCTTCGAGATATCTCATAATTCCAAAATCCCATCAGTTATTATTATGAGGAGGTTGCAGTCAACTGTTGCTAAAAGGACAAACAATATATAACCTAACTTTATTGTCCTTCTGAAGAAATAAGAATATTCTGAGCTATTTACAACACCATATGTAGCTGAAAATAGGAGGAAAATCTCTCATTCAAATTAAGGAAATTTATCTGGTCAATAGATCAATTTAGTTGATTTGATTTCTTGTTTGAGGAAAAAGGTCTCTCTTTTGGAGGTTGCCAGCATAGCCTTAATGCTAAGGAATATAACTTTACCTTATCAAAAAAAAAAAAAGGAGTCTCTTTCAGATCAGGAAATTAATTAACTGGACTAATGGCCTACCAAAATCTAATTTACAGAGTTATTCCTTTTCTTTTGTTCCAAATGAAAACATCTTCTGCTTGGGGATGTTTGTGAATTATGAATGAGACTTTGTATCTTTTGCTACTTGTGATGTTGTTAGAGTGGACAGTTGTCAACACTTGGCAATCCTATTCGGTACTTAATATGAATGTGAAAGTTATGGAAAGCTGGAAGAACTTTATCTGAAAAATAAAGGAAAGGCAGAAAGGAATAAAGGATGGACTCCGTTATTTTATGCAAGTATGAATCGCTGTGCTTTTAGGATAATATTACTCTCTTCTTCTTACCTGAAAATAGTTCTTGTGAATCATCATATTTGTGATCTCTTCTCTGCTTTACTATTTCATCCCTTGGTATTTGATGCTTGTCATGTTACTTCAGGCACATGTCTATCGAGGGACATCCCACAACAATGGCCAATATATGTCCTCGAATGAAGGCATATGCGCAGCATTTATTGCAAATATTGATGAACATAAATCAGCAGCAGTGAAATTTTATGGTCAAGAGTACACTTTACCTCCATGGTCAGTGAGTATTCTGCCAGATTGCAGAACCACAGCTTTCAACACCGCTAAGGTTTGTTGATGTTCCCACAGTTGAAAGAATATAAGTTTGAAGTTCAAAAGATTGCTGTCAATGCTTGCATGTGTATTTGTTTCATTACTTTCTTTCATTTCAAGCTTGTTATATTGTATTGATAATGCTCTCATATGTGTGGCTTCCACAAACTGAAGCTGCAGTCATTACCATTTCTGTGTGGATGATGGTAGTCGGTGGATTACAAAGATTGTTGATTATCATTGCAGCTCAATTGTCTCCTATAGCTTGTGAAAAAATGGTTGAATCAAATGTTTACGACCTTTTTGGCAAACAGTTCATCTGAAATTATGATTTGTCTCCAGAAGACCTGGAGATGCATTGTGAATTTAGATACAGTTTAGGTTTTCACTTTCTTGCACATGGTGTTTGAAAGAGAAACATATCCTGGTTACTAAAGCTAAACTTTAGATTTAGTAACCTCATCATCATATATAGTTACAAGGACACTCTCTCTTTCAAGTATAACATAGTGACCTCATCACCGGAATGCTTCTTAAACTAAGTACTTAATGATTAGTTTTAATAATGTGTTTAATTTCTTTTCTCTTGCATTCCTTAAACAGGTGGGGGCACAAGCTTCGATCAAAACAGTGGGCTTTGATTCTATTTCTGTTGGGAATAATTCTTCGTTTCCACAATTAACCATTAAAAGCAAGCTCGAGAGTATTTCACAATCTTGGATGACGTTGAAGGAGCCACTTGGTGTGTGGGGTGCCAATAATTTCACTTCTGAAGGGATACTGGAGAATCTGAATGTGACAAAAGACCAGTCTGATTACCTGTGGTATTTGACCAGGTATTTCAAACTTAAAAATGAGGTTAGGATCAGTCTAAACTGTGAGTACTACCTTAATTTTGAGCCACTTGATAATGGGATTTGTCCAATTCCATATAAATCTTAAACCTCACCATTTATATCACATTCTCAAATGACATCTGTACTGGAATTGAAAGCGACTTCTAACACGAGAAGATTCCATCAGAAGCCAAAATCTTTTAAAAAATGATTGTTAGCAGTGTTAAATCTTTCGACATAAGATGGCCAGTGGTTTGCACTCTTCATAAATTAACGAGTTTGATGTTTATACACTACAGAGTATTGTATTCGACAACATTTATGATGAAAATTGTTACGCCTTACCTGGCCACTCTATATGCTAATTGCTAACTTAACATTAGATGTAAAACTAACTTAACTAACTTAAAAAACTACAGGCAGGACCCTTCTGCTTTAACCTAACTGTTATCTTTCCCTGTATTGCCACTGTTTATGCCTGTCTTTGTGTGTTTGTGTGTGTTCTTTTCCTTTTTAACCCCTGTACTTGTCTTCTGAATCACAGGAGAAATGTGAAACTTAACCTGTGGACTGAGGATTTCAAATTGTAGGACTAAAAGGCATATTCGAATCCAACTAAGGCAATATGAACTTCTTTGAGGTTTTAGGATAGACGAAGCATAATATTTCTTTATTCCCAAGTTTTATTATCCTTGCATTTGGTTCTGAGTGTGTTTGTGAATAACTGCATTAACAGTGTCAAACTCTTTGGATGAGCATCTGGAGACCTTTTGGTACTTTTGGCTTTTGAGATTAATTGTTTGGTGGGCGACAATATTAATGATTTGCCATGCGATAACATCATTCTCTCAATGTTCTGTTGTCTGCCGATTCTCTTCGACTCATGTTTTCTTTTCCTTTAAGAAGTGAATGGCCACACAACACATACACCAAAAACACTTGAAGATTTGGTTACAAATAGATTCATAACATTTATCATTGGTTGCAAACTGAAATAGTGAAGAGGTACTCTGCTATCTCGGGTGAATGCAGGATATATATTTTTGATGATGACATCTCATTTTGAGAGGAAAATGATGTTAGTCCAGCAATTGATATTGATAGCATGCGCGATTTTGTTCGCATTTTTGTTAATGGGCAGGTTGCAGGTATTTGGTTAGGTTTATTTTGTGCTATATTATTATGCATCTCTTTTCTTTGTGTTATAGCAGTACCCAATTTTTCTGGCATTGTCAAAGTGTACTTCAGACGTTGAACTTTTCTTGGTCTGCACGAGTATGATTTATGTTTTGTTGATAAAGATAACAGTGCATGAATACGATTTTCAAATTTATGTTAATTTTCATCTCTGAGCATAGGCACGGTCTGACGGATTGTCGTAGAAATATGATTTTCAAATTTATGTTGGTTTCCATCTCTGAGCATAATGGTCTGACAGATTGTCGTAGAATGTCTGTGAAATAATCATATAAAATATCACTATTTTGCTTGTGTTAATAGTGCATGAGGCTGAAACATTAGTCAAGCTAGCTTTGAGAGGGTCCGTCCCAACATTTGGTCATGCTAGCGTAGTCTTTTGTTTCCCTTTTTCTCTTTATGTCTCCGATTCGTCACCCTTTTACCCTATGATGTGTCTGTTGTAAGTGAAGGTAGTGTGAAAGGCAAATGGATCAAGGTGGTTCAACCTGTTAAGCTGGTTCAGGGATACAATGACATACTGCTATTATCTGAGACGGTGGGATTGCAGGTAAAGCTAGTTTAGAAGTTGAATTACTCTGATGACAGATTTGAATCATGTTATATCTGAAGTATTATATTATCTTAAACTTAAAAGAAGTGATATTAATTTTTCGGTGAAACCTGAAGTTCTATCATCTCCTACTCTCATCAGAATTGGGAAAAAAAGACATAATCTCCCATTGTCCAAACTCCATATTTGAATCCCTAACCTCAATTTCTCTTTCTTATTTATTTCCTTACTTGAATAAGTGGTGATGATGCATGTTTACAGGCTAATTTCCATTTCACTTTATGGTTTTTCAAATATTCCTTTACTGACCTCAAAAGCTGAAAAAGACTTTTTTGCCATATTTTCAGAATTATGGTGCCGCCGTAGAGAAGGATGGTGCAGGTTTTAAAGGTCAGCTGAAGCTTACAGGACGCAGAAATGGGGATATTAATCTCACAACATCCTTATGGACCTACCAGGTACCTCATTTTCTTCACCTTAAATGAATCTTGATGGTCTCAACTGATAAAAAGATCAAACTTCTCATTTATGAGAGTTGTTGCAGAGACTGATATCCCTTGCTCTAATTTATGTGCATATGAAAGTAATCTATTTGCTTTGGTGTTGATAGTTACTCAGGTAACTTGCAGATTGTAATAAGTCCAAAGGTAGATTCATGCCCTTCATCTCGTGAGTGGTTGGAACAATTAGAAAAACCAAAATCTGAGAAACTTCTCTAAACTGCAAGGACACGTGGGTTTACTTTTCACTCATTTGTGGTATTTGAACAGTGTTAATGGTGCTGAGTAAATTGATGATAGAATCGTGGATAAGATGTGGAAAAAGTCTCAATTATATTCTGTCCAAAAGCTTTTGGATATGCATCTTTTCTCAGTGAATATCAGGTTTCTTTCATGTTCAAGTAGATTGATACTTTGCAATTAACTCTCATTTGTGGACCCATAGTGTGTTCCTTCAGTTAAGCTAAAAACGTCCTATATCTACTGAAAATATAACCTGAAAAAAGCAAGGCTTCTATATCCATCTGTTCTCTGCTATTGAATTTACCAAATTTGATTAATCAGGCTATGCACGTAGAATCAACTTGCAAAAAAGGTACCATTTCTTCCGCATGCGAATAAAGAAATTTGATGTTAATGCAAACTTAGATGATTAAACTTTCTTATATGCCTTACCATTATACAACTTAAAAATAGGAAACATCAATTCTAGTTATGTGTTCCACAGGTGGGGCTTAAAGGAGAATTCCTGAAAGTATATGATGTCAATAGTGCTGAAAGTGCAGGATGGACTGAGTTGCCCAGTGATGCAATTCCAGCAGTCTTTTCGTGGTACAAGGTAAGTTTTCAAAAGATCAAATACCAGATTCGGCTGTCACTAGCATAGGGGAAAACTTGCTAATTATTGGCAATTTTGTTTCTTAAAATTATTATCAATTTTTTTGTGTGGAAGTGCTTATGACTATTGCTCAGTCGCTCAAGTTACATATCTATGACATTGATTCCTTAATTATTGTATGTGATTATGTCTTTATTGTCTTCCTTAAGCTATCACTTATTTGTGGGTGAAGCAAGCCACCACACTTGATACTACTAGAAAGACTTATCCTAGAAGAAGATGTTCGGTATTGTTTGGTCAATTTCTGTGATCGTATTTCAAGTCTTCCATTGCCTTCTATATTAAGAATTTATTCTCTAACAGTTACCTTCAATATTCATATTCCCAGTACCTAGTAAGAGTAGTGAGAACTTTTTGACCCTTCTCTTTTGTTGTTACGGTAAACTGGGAGTACAAAATGGAAAATTTTCAATCGGTAAAGGACATTTCATTCTTACTTTAATCAATCAATTGACTATGCCTCAATTTCAAATTATTTGGAGTCAACTATATGTATTTCTTTGAATCCTTTATGTTCTATTCAGGTTCATTTCATTGCACTACGTGATTATTTGTCTTGTAAAGAAAATTAGGAGTTCTTTAAAGATTCTCAAAACCTCCCAATCCTTACATGGATACAAATCTATGGCCAGAATAAATGGACTTCCAATAAAAATCGGATCAAATGTAAGTGTAACAGCTACCACTAAGCATTTTTTGGGATGTATTTAATCAGTATAATATTTAATCCCAGATAATTGGTATCACATATATGGATCCTTTACTTCCTCTATGACGGACTCAAAAGCATTGATTGAAGAGGGGAGCATAAGAATATTTGCTTTTGACTTCTTCTCTGCCTATTGATTGCTACATAGCTAGATGCTCCTATTTCTTATTCGTGATTGTAGAATAAGATGTTATTAGGTAAAAGGAAAGTCGTCCCTTTCATTCCTTCTCGAGAATAAGTTCCTAATAGCTCGTAGATTAGGAATTCTTTACAACCCTTTCGTTTCTTTTTTCCTGTGCTACTGCAAAATTTCTTGGAACAGGTGCTTCTCTATGTTTACTTTTATTTTTGGTTGTGTTCGTTGGTATACGAGTGATATTAAGTGGTTTGTCTCATTGGTTGAGCAGACAACGTTTGATGCCCCAGGCGGGACAGATCCGGTTTCTCTTGATTTTAGTAGCATGGGAAAAGGTCAGGCATGGGTTAATGGTCACCATATAGGAAGATATTGGACTTTGGTTGCACCAAATTATGGATGTGGAAGAACTTGTGATTATCGTGGTACTTACAACTCTGATAAATGTAGGAAAAACTGTGGAGAGATTACTCAAGCCTGGTACGAACCTCTTTTACTTCCTGAAATCATAATTTATATTCTCAGAAATTTAGCTCTCATGATTGTACCACAACTGTGTTGGTGCTGTGAAATAGGTTTAAGCTGGTACATTCTGTTGCTTATAAAGGTACTTTTTTTGGACCAGGTACCATATACCTAGATCATGGCTAAAGATATCTAATAATGTACTAGTTATCTTTGAAGAAACAGATACGACTCCATTTGACATATCCATTTCTACGCGTTCAACTGAAACCATATGTGCTCAAGTATCGGAAAAGCACTATCCACCTCTACATATGTGGTCTCATTCAGAGTTCGATGGGAAGTTGTCTCTGATGGATAAAACACCAGAAATGCACTTGCAATGTGACGAAGGACATACAATCTCTTCTATCGAATTTGCAAGCTATGGAAATCCGAATGGCAGCTGTCAAAAGTTCTTACAAGGCAAATGCCATGCTGCAAATTCCTTGTCTGTTGTGTCTCAGGTATGTTCATTTATTTCTTTTATACTCATTATTTAAAATGTTGAGTTTCATTTGCACGATTAGATAAACTGTATCCCTTGCAGATATTAAATTATTTCATGATTGTTTTATAATTAGTTGGACAAGTGGGTCCACCTTTACAATAAAGAACTGCAAAGAGCATAGGGTTTCCTTCGAAAAGCTTTGATCATCACGTGATGAGTTTTTTAATTAGTGATAGTTATATACCAAGTGGATGTACAGGGTAAAGGATCTACTGGTATGTTTCAATTACTAAACAAATGTTTCAGGTTAAACGATGTATGAAATCTCAACTGTTTTGACTGGGAGTTAAATCACATTGTTCATAATTTCTACTAGAGCAATATATTTAGTGCTCGACTTCGAATTCACTATTATATTTGTACAGCAGAGAAAAAAAAAAATTTAAAGAAGTGAACCTTGATATCAAATGGGATGGGGGCTAGTTAGAGTTTGATGCAGAAGGTGATCATGTTAATCTGTCAAATACTCAGATTGTCTTCAGGGATGGATCATGTGAACTCTTTAATTTTTTCCCTCCATCAAATATCTATATTGTTTGACGATGAACCCAATAATTATTATAGTATTAATTTGAGGTCACCATAGAACCTCTAAGCTTCAAATTCTGGATTTACCTCCGAGTATCTTAATCAAAAGTTCACTATATTACAGGCTTGCATGGGAAGAACTAGTTGCAGCATTGGCATTTCCAATGCTGTATTTGGAGACCCATGTCAACATGTCGTGAAGAGTTTGGCTGTTCAGGCAAAATGCTCACCACCACCGATCTCAGCACTTCAGCTTCCTTGTGACGAGGATCTGGTAATACGTTAATCTCAACAGGTATAGTGGTGTTGTTGGAGCAATTGTGATTGCTTTAGATGATGTTCAAGAGAAGAAGTTTCAATCAGCTAGTGTTCGTGTTGAATCAGCTAATGATTATGCCATGAAATGTGAAGAGGCATTTTCTTCCAGAAATGTTCAAGCTGATGGAATTTCAAAGGGTGATAATCTTATGTATTTCAGTTTATCTACTGGAGTGGTTATCAATGTTCTTGGAGAAACAACAAATTATACTCCATTTTGATCTTTTGGTTTGTTCTACTTTAGTATTTATGTGGCAATAAATAATCTATCTTAGCTTATTTAAGTGAAACAATCAAAATTTATGTTTCAAAACTAGTTTGATTTGATTTTGTTGTTCTATATTGTGTTGATCATGCATAAATTTAAGGTTAATAATTTAATTATCAAAATGTTCTTTTGAAATTGTGTTTTGGAACTTCATTTCAGGAAAATTAAGTATGTCATACATGTAAATTATGTAGGTGCAACAACATCACTATCAAATAACATTTCCAACACTATTAATTGGAGAACTTTAAAATTGAACATATTAGATTTATATCAGTCTTCAAACGTATACAACCTAAAGAAATCAAAGAGGAGAAAATGCAATTTGCTGGTGGCTGGTGCATACGAAACATGTGACTTGTGTTAGAGTTCTTTTCACTTTTCTCTCACGATACTTGTACGCAACGGATCATTTAAAACTTGTCTACTTTTTCCCCAAATGTTATTAGAATGAAGTAAATAATATAGTAATTATAGTCTTTAGCTGATCAAAAACTTGCTGACTAGGCTCTAATATTAGTTATGAGATACTTAATTTAGTTATGCTATATGCAAATTTGGGAAATTTGATGTGTCTAGTCTACCTCTTTTTCTTTCCTTTGAAGAATTACATAATAATATGGTCCAATTAAAGAAAGAGTGATATAGACATGATACCAACCCAAATATAAGTCCAATGTATTAATTAGTTAAAAATTAAAACACCTTTTCAACTGGCTTCCAAATCATTCTTCCTCAAATATTTTTCTTATCTATCTAAATTTTGATAAATAAAATTATCTTATTATATATACCGACAAAAAGTAACAAGCATCTCATAAATTAGTTAAAATATGCCTAAGTTAGTCCGAATACTATAATTATTTTTTATTTATAAAGTGTAGATAGATAACTCATTCTTTTCCCATCTGTTGATCATTTCTCAATTTAGAAAAAAAAATGTTACGTCTCAATTTATGATAAATACATACTTACAAAATACCATGACAGTAACGTTGCACCCTCACCGTACGCAACCACTTCCCTGTCCCTACACGTATATATAAATATATATAAAAAAATTCTTTATCCATTTTCATCCGAGACAAAATGGCAGTAGCTATGAGCAGAAGAAAAACTCTGAGTTTTCCGTCAATACTAACGGCGTTAACTATCCACTTCGTGATCGTCGCCGGCGAGTATTTCAAGCCGTTCAATGTCACCTACGATCATCGAGCTCTCATCATCGGCGGTAAACGCCGTATGCTTATCTCCGCCGGCATTCACTACCCTCGCGCCACTCCCGAGGTTAGTGAAACTTTCAATTTTGCTAATTTCAGTCTATTTGATTCGTAAAAGTTGTTTTTTTCCTGTTAATTTACTGCTCTTATGATGCATAAGTTAAATACTCCCTCTGTACAATTGTCAGTTTCGAGAGTCAAACTGCATGACCATTGATCAATTAAGCTGTATTTTTTCATCATATGATTGCAACTTATAGCATACGAACATCTAAATTTAAAATTTAAAATATTGAATTAATCTAATTTAGTTTAGCTCCGTGACAAGTAAAAGTGAATGGAGGGAGTATGTAGTGATTCCTATAAGAGTGTTTATTTATGTTAAATTGTAAATGATTTCCAAATGGAGAAAGATGGCAATGATTTTTGGAACAGTCTAAAAAGAAAAAAAACTTTGGAGGGAGTATATTGTATAAGAGTGACGAATTAGAATTCCACGGAATTGGGATAAAGGATCCAGTAAAAGGTAGCTGCTTTGTGGATTGTTCTGGATTAACGGTGAATTAAGTAGCAAAAATAACAGAAGATAAAGAACATAGTTTTGTTACAATGTGTCACGACCCGAGCCTACACCCTGGACGTGGCTGGGACTCAAGAACCATTGCTGGTCCCCAAGCGAACCATCATCCTGGCTGACTACAAGCGGAAGACTACTCAAGCATACAAAGCTTAAAAACTGAAACAAATTCAATAAACTCAATTACAAAATACGTAAGTCAAGAGATCAACTCTGAATAAAAAAATAAATTATTCAACTCGCCATAAAATAGGCAACTTATTTTAAAACATTTAACAAAATAAATGAACAGACTTCTGAAACTCTACTGTCTATCTATGAAGCCTCTAACTGACAAAGATGGAAGTCAGGACAGGACAAGACCCACGACATCCTATCAACTGATATAACTGAAAAGTAAATGAAATCCTCCGGAAACAAGGAGGCTCACCATAGCTAACTCGAACTCCATGTGGTATCAACGAAGCTCCTGTTGATGATCCCGAATACCTGAATCTGCAT